>JACEGR010002808.1:0-119176 GCA_014170235.1 Listronotus bonariensis
CCCGGTATCTCAGAAACTAAGCAATTCCGTACAAATGTTCATAAAAACTTTTCTTCGTAAATGGAATAATAAGAAATTACCCTTTAAAGTTTTGTACCGTAATTAAAAAATACCCTTAAATTTGAAAACAAGGCTTTTTTAGGCTTCCCTGTACATCCAACATACAAATATTTTTGTGAAAATGTATTTTCTCATCAGGCAGGTCTTTTTTTTAAGAGTATTTTTTTCCGTTTAATTAACAATTAAAAAACTTTCTACTTGGTAAGAAGTTCCAAATACACGCTGTCTAGTAAAAGTAGTTAAACAATATGAATAATTATTGTATGAGTTTTTAAAATTAATAACTTACATTTATGCAGCAATCTTAAGGTAGGCATCCACTGTCCCTCTCTATGCCTGAAAAACTGTTGTTCTCCAGCAGAATTTACTATAATTTCTATATGATCGTGGCTACAAATATATTCACAATGTATACAATACTTTACTTTTTATATTTTTTAAATAAGGTGGATTGTTTAAATCAGGGGTTCCCAAACTTATTTGTAGTGTGACGCCCTTACGCCGAACTGAACTCCCGACAATCAAAAAGGTTCTTACCTCAAATGAAAATTTCTCATTATAAAAAAAATAAGATAAAAAAAGGTCTTTAGTTAAAAACTTTTCGTCTGATTTTGTTTTTTCCCTTACTTTGCACCAACAATAATTTAAAACCACTAAATTAATTTTTTTGCTTCTTCTAAAAGAAGTTGAAGAGCAAAAAGGAAAAAAGGACCTACAAACCAGTGGCGGACCTTGCCTTGGAGGAGCCCCGCATCACAATGAATTGGGCAGCCCCAGAAAAAAAAATTCCCCACTTTCCAAAGAACATTGTTTTTCTTATTGCGTTTTTTGTTTCTATCAAAAATTAAAAAAAAATAGGCCAAATTTACCTGACAACATCTAAGTTTTTGCTTACACATGGTTGGGGGCCCCTGTAGCCCAGGGCCCGTATCACTGATTCGGCGGTACCTACGCCACCGCTACAAATCTACTTCTATTACTTAATTTTCTTTTAACCTTACATATGGATATTAAAAATAATTTCTATCGATTTTTAAAATACCTTTACCCCACTTTGTCCCATAAACACGCGACGCTCCTGAAAGGACACTGCGAGGCCCCAGGGCGTTGTGACGTACAGTTTGGGAAGCCCTGGATTAAATAATTAAATTTATAATAATTTATTATTCTTTAAAAGAAGTAATATAATATACAGTAAAAAGAAATTTAGCTAAAATTAAAATTTTTTTTGTTTTGGATTTTATTAAATATATTTAACAATTCAGTATTCTTAACAAAGAAGCAAAAATTATAAAACACGACTCTTACTAGTTCAACACCAATGTTGCGATAAATACAAAAGTACTGATTTTACAATATGCAGCTTTTTGGGTAATACTTACCTAAAATGATTTACACCTTTCTGTATGAGCTTATTTTGTTTTGAGTTTATAATTAAAAGTCTAGATCAGAACTTAAAATAAATAAATATAAATAGGTTGGTAAGTTAAATTTAATACCTTAAGTGATAGCACTTATGCTGCCTCTAAAGATGTCCATTTCTTTATTTTATTAATACAGTAAGGATCGACTTTACAATAGGACAAATAAAGAAAAAAAATAGATATTCAAGAAAGTTTTGTGTGGCAACATTGCTTCTTAGTAAAACATGATTCCCGTTGAGAAATGTGATTTGTTTGGCACAGGGACTCCAAAAACTACAAAAACCTGAAAATGGACCAGGACAAAGCTGCCATTATTTTTAATGATTTAGCTAATTGTCAAATAAAAAAGGTTATTAGAATTAAATGAGGATCCGATATCTAAAATTTCACATAAAATAAACAATTTTTTGTAGTATCATATTCATGTTTTACACCTTTTTTGCAGAAATTTTCCTGGTTTTACATTTTTGTATTCAAATATATTTGACAAACTTTAATTAAATCGATTATTAAAAGTAGGTAAATTACCTAAAAAGGTGTAAAACATAAAAAATACTTAAATAAAAATTTTGTTTATTTTATGTAAAAATCAGATACTGGATCCTTATTCAATTCTAAAAACCTTTATTGTTCAAAATTTTGCTAAGTTGTTGCAAATATAGTCCGTTTTGCTCAGCTGTTTTGTCTTGGTTCATTTTCACATTTTTGTAGCCCCTGTACAAAATTAAACAAATTTCTTTCTCTTTTAAATAAAGTGTTAAGCCAACATTAATATGTGTAGATAATAACTCAAAATAAAAAATTAAGATAATTGTCTAAAAGTTGCGAAAACTCCGACTTCCTATTTATCCCCTTCTGTTTGAACAAAATACTTGATTGAAATCCAAAGTGGCACACAGCATTTAATTTACACCCCTCTAAAATCTGTTTTATTTACTTATTTACCACATTTTTCTGTTAAATTGCAAAGCTTCAGCAGGGCCGTATTAAGTGTTTGAGGCGCCCTAGGCTAGAATTCCCGGAGCTACACTTAAAGATCAATTAAAGGGAAAACTTAAAGCAACGTTTTAAAGACATGCTAACCAAACATTTAACAATGGATACATTTCTCGAGTGGAAGATCGAGTATTATGTGAAATTAGGCAAATAATTCTTAAAAGGAACATAACTTAAGTGAGCAGCCACTTACTTTTAAAACTGAGGAAGAAGACCAGATATCCAGTAGCAGTAATGGAAATCTACCTTTAGCAAGGTCAACAGCTTTAACAAAAGAAAAAGACATCCACATTATGCTTTTGGAGTCTTACGAAACTATTGTGGGTGAAGCCTTACAATTAAAAAAAAAGTAAAACTATAGAATCTAAAGCACAAAAATTGGAAAAAGAAATTAGTCTGTACCTTGCAACATCTGTAATTCCTAGAAATAAATCTCTATTTGAATGGTGGAATTTTAATAAAAAGATATGCCCTTACCAAAAATCAGACAGATATTTTTTTATCTGCTCCAGCTGCAAGTCTTTTTAGTGAGCACATTTTTTCTGATGCAGGAAATATTTACTGTAACAAAAATCGAACTGACACCTAAGCATGATGAAAGTTTGATTTTTTGAACCGTAATTTAAAGAAGTTAAACTTTGATTATTATTAATGTCTTGCATTCCTTGCAACTATTATTTAAACAAGCTTCGTAAATATTTATTTTTACCGAAAGTAGTTTGAGTACCTTGTTCTTTTTTGTTTTATTTTAATACAAGAATTACTTTTATTTTTACCGTTAAAATTATTAAAATAAAATAATATTCTCAGATTAAAAATAATTTAGTTATTTTATTTTAAAAAATGTTAAAAAAGTTTTTCTTACAACTAAATAAAATAGTTAATCTTAAATACACCGATATTTATTGGCAAGGTTTTGCCGATACCGATTATCGGCAAAATTTGCAGATATGCCTATACGATACCGATACACCGATATTTATATTGGTATCGGCCAATCACTAGTTGAAAGTTAGGTTTTGCAATTTAATCAAAAAGATTGGTAAAATAAATAAAAAACAGGTTGTTAAATGGTGCAAATTAAACATTGGCTAAATAAAGTAAAAATTAGGTAAGTTTGATTTTCCACTTTGATGATAAATATGTTGAGAATGAAACCTTTCAGATTCGTGATCAGCGTCCCGAAAAACCCCTATATACCAAATTTAATCAAATTCGGAGCTGCCGCATGTTTTTATACAATTACCAAAATTACATAATATTTTTAAAAATACCAAACAATTATAGTTTCTCAACAAAAAAATAACATAAACTTAAGGCTTTACGTTGATGCAAGCGGTAAATCATTATTGACTGAATCATCAGATTTGCTTAAAAGTGAGTAGGAACCACTGATCTCGATGGATTGCCAATGTTATTACCTGCGCGAAACAAAAGTTACATTTCAGGGGCGAAAAAACGGGTTTGTCGAGGGTGAACGCGCCTGGCGCCAAACAGACTATCCGCATAATCGGAAAGAATTTGTCGACGGCGTCCTAGTTTTCTGTTCGGAGTACGCTAACTAATGAGCGTCACGGTCAGACGGCGGACGGAGGGTACGGGGTGCCCGTGTTTGTATTTTGCCACGGCTTTTAAGTGCGCATGTTCGTCCACCCATCCATTTGTTTACAGCGCGAGGTCGTAAAATCCGAAAAATGCTTCTTGCCGCTGCGGATCTAAATGTAGGTTATCTATGGTAGGAACCCATTAGTACTGATATTGATATATATCAGAAATTTGGATATTTATTCGACATAATTATCGCCATATATATCATGATATATATCAATTGATATACAGTGCATTTCTTTAATGTCCCCCTCCCCTCCTTTTTTTAACCGATCTTTTTAAAAAGTAAAACTTTGGGATACAAAATGGATTGATACATACTATATTTTAGAGAACAATAGACAGATGAAATTTCCATGATTTTGGCTGGGCGCCATCTTGGAAAAGAAGGTTAAATGGAAAGGGGGTCTTGTGGCACATCATTTTAAAGCTTTTGACAAGTACTTTATAACTCTAAAATATAAAGTAAATACCTTTACCTAATATAAAAGGGTGGTACTTTAAACATTACCTAAATACATGATTTGGATGGCCATATTTCCGAAACTAATAAAGTTGGATGTGCCTTAATAGTTTTATAATTGTGTAGTTTAATAACCAAAGTAACGACCATAGGCGATTAATGCAATGAACCCCTTCCACCATTCTGCTATGTACTCCCCTACATTTCACCGCTGCAACGAGCGCGAGTAGAACGAGATCAGGGGCTCCTTGCTTACCGCTTCCGCCTTTCGTTCGACACCGACGCGAGCACCTCAAATCCCACCTAGAATATTTCCTATGCTTTTAATTCCCTATGGTCGGCGAGTTCGTTTCCACACGTGTATAGATATTTTGTATGTGGTAATATTGTTGTTGACCATAATTTATGAATTTGATTTTTTCTAATGGAGCACCCTGTATATTATGTCACCATTAAAAGGTCTTTTAGAAAGCTTTACAAAAATGCCACATTTAGTATATTAATCTTTTGAAGTTTCGGAAATATGACCATTCAAATCGAAATGTAATTTCCATTATATCTGCAGTCTCAGCTTAGTGCCCTGGTTTATTATATCTACTATTATTCATATTTAGTTGGTCATATTTCGAAAACTATCAAAAATGTATATATTAAATGTGGTATTTTTGTAAAGCTTTTTAAAAAACCTTTTAATGGTTACCTAATATACAGGGTGATCTAATCTTAATAATTAAAAAAGAACTAGTTGATGATAGTGGTGTTTTGCCTTGTGACCCATTCAGACTTACTATGAGGCTGTTTTTTCAAAATAAAATGTGATAGAATTAAAAAACCTAATACCCTTATAAAAAGTGGAAGTTTAAAAATAGTACACTTACAGTTTTAGAGTGATCTGGAGAGTATTGACTGGCATGATCTCTATACCTCTAATACTAATATTAATTGTAAGGTAAATATTTTAAATGATTGATTACTGTCTCTGTTTGATGTTTGCTGTCCACCTAGGACAGTTAGACTAAGAAAACCAAAACCGCCCTGGTTAAAATATATTTTTAAAAAATGATTGAACTAAAGCACAAGGCTTTCCGCAAATTTAAAACTTTAAATACAATTGAAACTAGAAATTATTATATTTGCTTTTATCTTCGGAATTATAGCATCTAGGTATAGGAACATGATATATCATTAAAAAAAAAAACTTTTATGGTCCTTCAGATTTTTTGATAATATACAGGCTGTTCCATTAAAAAAAAAAGCTTTTATCATTTTTATATCTAGAGCTAAAATCACGAATTTTAAGCTACCCTGTATATTTCAACACAAATTTTTCCATACAAAATCAATGTAGAGGGCATTAAGATGCCACACCCAAAATTTCAAGTGTCTACAAATGCAGATAGAGTAATAAAAAGCTTTTTATTTAGAGACATGTTTAAAAAAAATGGAAAATAATTTATTTACTCAAAAACCGTTAGAGATAGGTATAGGATAATATAAAGCAAAAATGTTTAAAAGGTAGTGGCGCATCCAAAACTACTAAAATATACAAGGTGTTCCATTTGAAATTTCAGAGTTGATACTACTTTTTGGTATAGGGGCAACACTGCATCATTAAAAATATTTCAGATCGTTATGGGAGGTTTTGATCTGACATTTATGTCAGATAGAAAGTTTAAATGGTCAAAAATATATGTCTGATATAAATTTTTTATTGTTTACATTTCTATCTGACATAAATATTATGCAATAAATGTCAGATCTAAACCTACCGTTAGATCACAAGCCATTACCTATGTTGCCAAATTTTCAAAAAAATCTAATGTTCCTATTTCCGTAAACCTCTAAGGTACCATCGACCCTGAAAATATAGAATTTATGCATTTATTTCATATCTCAAAGTTTTAATTTTTTAATTGATTCATTGAAAAAATAAAAGGGGGGAGCATTAAAGAAAAAAGTAGGTATAATACAAAAATCTCCCAAACCAAATAGTTTTTCTTCTTAAAAAAAAAACCCATTATTATGGATGTATAATACATTAAAAAAAAAATGACGGTATTTTTTAAACGGTTGTACTTAACTTGACCTGTTTATTTGTTATTTAATATCTATTTATTTGGGTCAAATCTTGTAATTGGAATTTGACGCCCTTCCTGACGACCCATAGATCTGAAATTTGGTACACACTCTTAACCTTAATTACAATATAATACATTGTTTATGATTATAAATCCAAGATGGCCGCCGATACAAAATGGTGGATTAAATATTACTTTACTAGAACCTCAAGGTTACGTTCATAAATCTCATCAACTCATATTACAGGGTTCTAGTGATGCAGAAACGGTGTATAAGAAGTGTATATGGAATGAGGCAGAGAGATATTTGTAGGAGATCTTTAAAAAAAAAAACAAGTGTTGACTGTGATTAGCCTGTACGTCCTGGAGTCTATTCTGTTTGTCAAAAAAATCCAGATATACTTTCGGATAGTATTCTGAATCACAATTATGAGACTAGAAATAAGTATAATTTGCAAACACCATTTTATAAATTACACTACCTACAAAAAACGTGGATTTTTCAATTTAAAAAATCTGGAATAAATTTCCAATGGGTATACGAAATTGGCCTCTTGAACAAGTAAGAACAAAAGTAAAAGCATGGTTATCCTCTAAAAAAGTATATAGTAAGATCTGACCAATCAAACCAGATAAGCTGGTTCAATGAAGAAATAAGAGGAATGAGGGAACATCTTAAGCTTCTAGATGAGATTAGTAGACAGTACAACAACTGTTATTTTAGGCATGAGTATGTCCAATACAAAACTCAGTATAGAAGGGCAATAAAGAAGGCTAAAATTGCAAGAAATGATAACTTAATAAGATCTTCTAATAATCCTGGCAGATGTATCTGGCAGATTATTAAGAACAACCAGGGTAAACATTTTAAGCTTTCAGAAACATGTAAGTTAACCTCTAATGATTTTAATAATTACTTCTCAAATATAGCACATAACCTTGTAAAGAAAATTCCCCAGTCAAATAGAAACCCACTAAGCTATCTTAAAAATATAACAAAAAATAACAACACATTTTCTTTCTCTGAGGTAACATTTAATAAAGTTCGTGAACTTATAACTGACCTTAAAAACAAAAATAGCAAAGACATATTTGGTCTGAATGTAAAATTGATTAAATGTGTAAAAAATGAAATAGTCATTCCCCTTACAAAACTCATAAATTTGTGTTTAAGGGAGGGTGTATGTCCCTCAGTTCTAAAAAAGCTTTGGTCGTTCCAATATTTAAAAGGGAGATTCTAATGCAGCCGAGAACTACAGACCCATATCTTTGCTTCCAATAATATCAAAGATTCTTGAAAAGTGCATGGCTGAACAGATTGTGAATTTTTTGAAAGTAATGGTTTGTTTAGTAAGTGCCAATTTGGCTTTAGGAGGGACAAAAATACTGTCCTTGGCGTCCTGGATTTAATATCTGATATTCTTCGTGCATTTCAGGATATGCAGTACGATACGGTTCTCTTCTGTGATCTAAGCAAGGCCTTCGACTGTGTTGATCATGGAATCCTCCTTCAAAAGCTTAAAGCATATAACTTTAGTCCTAAGAGTCTTCAACTATTGAACTCTTATCTTGAGGGCAGAAGTCAGTCAGTACAATTCTCTGGGGTGACATCGGCAAGGTGTGATATTAATATTGGAGTACCCCAAGGCTCCGTTTTGGGACCAATACTTTTTCTCATTTATATCAATGATTTGCCATTAATTGATTCATCCTCCAAGTACACGCTTTTTGCCGATGACACAACAGTGTCTTTCCGGGCTGAAACTTTAGAGGATTCAATTGGGGGATCAAGGGAGGCACAGGAGAGGGCTGAGGAGTGGTTCCGCAGCAATAAACTGGTGCTAAATGCAGATAAAACCAATAGAGTAGTCTTCTCTATGAGAAGTGGAGTGAACCTTCAGGTTGAAGAGACGAAATTTCTGGGAGTCTACCTGGACCAACGTTTACAATGGGGACCTCATATTAACCAAGTGGCTTCAAAGCTAACACGAGGCTTGTATTTACTTCGCAGTCTTGCTAATAATGTGTCTGTTTCGGTGCTTAGGACGGCCTATTTTGGTGTTTTCCATGCCCATTTGACGTATGCAGTTCTTGCATGGGGACATGCTGCTGATGTGGGGCGCCTTTTCCGTTTGCAGAGGAAGGCAATTCGAATTTTGGCCGGATTAAAATTTAGGGATGACTGCAGAGATGCTTTTCGTGGGCTTGGTATCCTGACTTTGCCATCGGTTTACATTCTGCAGAATCTTCTATACATTAGAAAGAATCTAACTCTGTATGACACTCACGAGGACGTTCACAATTATTGTACTCGTAATAGAACTGACATTGTGCCCCTCCACTGTCGTCTAAGAAGGTGTCAGGATGGCCCAGGGTACTGGGGTATAAAATTTTTTAATGTTCTGCCTGCTGAAGTAAGAATGTTACCCTTTAACAGCTTTAAATTAAAAATTAGGAATATTTTAACTCTCAATAGTTTCTATTCTATTGACGAATTTTTAACTTTTTCCAATGTGTAAAATGTGATGTCTTTTTCATTTTTATTTAATATTGTATTTTGTGCTTTTTTAATTTTTATAACTAACCGTAACTGTAAGATAAATTTTATTTAATATTATATTCTAGTACTTACTATTGTGAGGCTATTTTAAATTTTTATTTTTAATAATCTTGTTTTATATAGGTACCTACTAGTTGTAAGGATTTTAATTTCTTGACGTGTGTAAATTACTATTTTGTGATAATTGAAACATGAATAAACTATTATTATTATTATTATAATTATTATTATTAAGGCATATTACACGCTTCATGATTTTTTTAACGATGTGATAGACCTGTGATAAATGTTAATGTTTGTGTAATTTTTAAAATTTTTAAATAGTTATTTTACTGTGATTTGTATAATTTAGATTATTTTACATATATATAAGAATATTGTATAAATCTAAGAAAAATATTGTATTGACGTGTCCTATGTTCCTGTGGAATAATTATGGGATAAATAAAAACTTATCTATCTATCTATCTAAATCATTACAAAGTACACTTCTCTGTCTTTCGGCGTTCAAAAATAGTCTGAGAATGTAACTCTGCATTAGATTGATTAGATGTCATAATTTGATATATTTTGGTTTTATTATTGTTTTGATCTGCGCTAAGTTAAAGATGGACTCGCCGAATTGTGAAATTAATAAAGTTTTTGTAATGGGATCAATGTTATTACTGACAAGCAAGCGGCTGTCTTCTGTCAAAAGTCAAATATCATTACAATGCGCATGACCAAACACCTAATTTTAATATTTTTATGAACAGTGTCTAAATTACTAAATGCTAAATCTTAAATGTTAAATGTAAAATGTTAAATGATAAATGCTAAATTTTTTTATAAACTCACCATAAATGATAAATGCTAAATTTTTTTATAAACTCACCATTACAATGTAAAACATTTTAAATGTTATTTTGATTCCATTACGGAGTACAAGGATTACTTTACATTTTATTTATGAACGCACTCCAATATGGGTATCAAATGAAAGGGCTTGATTGGTAGAATAGAGCCCACTACGAAAAAAATTAAAATCCACGATGGCCGCCGCCACAAAATGGAGGATTACATATTTATTCTACAACTACCTCAATATGGGTATCAAATCAAAGGGCTTGTTTTTATAGAATAGAGTTTACTATGGAAAAATTTAAATCCAAGATGGCCGCCGCCACAAAATGGCAAATTACGTATTTTCCACAACTATCTCAATTTGAAATCGTTGGTTAGTTCTGGTTAGTTATAGTAAGGCATTAAATGAACTCAATAAGAATGAGAGGTATCAACTAACAACAAAATTAAAAACTTTAAAATAAATTATATGAAGTATAACAAAATGTTAAACGGTTTTATTGTACTATACCTAAGCTTAAAAATAATTCGGTAAGTCCTAGCTACCAGATCGCACAAATATTCTCATCAATCTGGGGTATTGATCAGACAAATAATAAAATCGTTGGGCCTAGTAAATATTATAATAGAAAGTTTAAGTGCCAACGATTTTATGATTTGTCTGATCAATACCCCAGATTGATGAGAAGATTTGTGCGATCTGGTAGCTAGGACTTACCGAATTATTTTTAAGCTTAGGTATAGTACAATAAAATTATTTAACATAAAAAAAAAATGTATATAATTTATTAAATATCTTAAAAACGCTTTAACCGATTTTGCAAGAAATTTGATACACCCATTTGATGTAATAAGGCGCTTTTAAAGCTCAGCTCAGTAGACACCACACCCAATATTATTGAGAAAAAAAGTACGCAACTGACTTATTATAAAGTTTTTATATTTCTTTCCAAATAAACAATTAAAAGTGCAAATTTTTATTCTCCTGTTTTTTTCCTATATTGCTTTGTTTTTGAGAAAAAAAAGCTCATTTAAGTGATACTAAAAAGTGTCTCTCAGCTTTGTCTTATAATCATTTAACAATAATTTATTTTGTGAAATTCAAGTACTGGCGATAGAACTGTTTCAGCATTGTGTAAAAGATTTTGCATTTTTGATCCCAAAACCAGAAGATTTGTGTAATCAGCATAGTTTGTTATTGTTAAACCAGCGTCAATATGTGTTAGATCATTTTAAAAAATTTCAAATAATATAGGCCCCATAATACTGCCCCGAGCCGACAGATATCTTTCCGCATGGCTTATTATTTTATATTTTAAAAGAATAATAAAATCTAAACACTCTATTTAACAACATGGTAATTTTCTAGAAACCTAATGGATAACTTAAGAACAAAACGTTTTAGCCAAAACATTCTTTCAGATTCGTAATCAGCGCCTCAAAAAGCCCCTTTATACCAAAATTCGTTAAAATTGAAGTTGCCGCAGGTTTCTAGAAAATTACCAACAACACAATACTAAAAAACACAGGTAAATTATTAGGTTATAACAGGGTTGGCAAAAACTGGCTCTTTGTGTAGTGGTGGCTGGATTTTTGGCTTTTGTATTAGCTATTTGTGTTTTTTGTTGGTTTTTTGTGTTTTTGAAGGATTATTGTGTTTTTCTAAATTTTTGACTGTCTTTACCTTAAATTTTAATATCAAATTGGCAAATTAGTAAATTGGCGGCAGACAAAAAAATGTCTTTTGGAATGATCTACTGATTTCATACAAAATTCCCTGCTGTTCCGAATAAAAGACACTGAACTGTATTCTAAAATCATTGTTTGAAACTTCTGTATTAAACAGTATTCCAGCATATAGTAAGTGGTGGCAAACTGTCAAACCTAAATTTAATTATTTAATAAAAAAAAATAATTTCAATGACAGATTTTTTTACATCTCCATAGTTGTCCTGCAACATTTGCTTTTTGTAAACAATATTTAATACTTATAGATTTGTCTGGAATTACCTAAAAACAGGCTTCATCCAAAGAGAGTTCCCATACTTGTAAAATTATTGGGTATTAACATTATCTATGTTATTTCAGTATTCTTGAATAAGTACTGTTTTATTTTATGTTTTTAATAAATTATATATTTCCGTTAACAATAATTTGTTTACTGGACTTTTGTATGGATTTTTGTGTGGTGGCTTTTTGTTTAAAATTATAATGTTTTTTTCCACAAAAAGCCAGTGGCTTTTTTATTTTGCCAACCCTGGGTTATAATTAGTTTCCTATCCACATACCTACAAATTCTGAAAATATGTCAGAGTTTAGGGGAATATATCATGCCATTAGCGTATCTATCACTTTAGGTAAATCTAGAGTAGTGGGTTTTTTGTGAAAAAGGGTATTTCTAAATGGAAAAAAATGAAATCTATCAATTTAGGTGTGGAAAAACTTTGTATTTTGCCTTTTAATATATTTTTTTCAGTAACATTCTTTCAGGACTGGGGAGTAAAATGGTTAAAAAGTGAAATTAATTAAATAATATACATTTTAATTATGCGGATATAAGAAAAATTTACCTAACCATGACCACCCCATTTATACTCTGTATTCGGTTTTAGGTGTTTTGATACTTGATATTACTTGAATATTTTCTACCGAAGACAGAGTTTAGGTGGGTGAACATGGTTAGTTCTGGTTAGGTAAATCTATTTTTTAGTTCCCCTAATTAAACCTGAGACTAATATACACTTTATAATACCACTAAATTGAAAAAAATCGGACCGTGCAGAATTCAATCTCATACAACTCCAACATTTTTAGGTTATAAATTTACGCTTTTGGTTTTTCACATTAAAAATGTAGAATACCCTAAAAAAAAGGTAATTATCTAGAAACCTGCGGCAACCCGATTTTAACGAAATTTGGTATATGGTGGTTCTTTGGGGCGCTGATCACAAATCTTTAAGATTTTTTTGGCGGAAACGTTTCGTTCTCAAGATATTCATCATCAAAGTTCAAATTTGAACCCAGTTTATTTTCACTATATGTCACTAAAGTGTCACAAAATATTTAATTTTCACCTTTTAAAACCCTGTTT
Source organism: Listronotus bonariensis (assembly GCA_014170235.1). Lineage (NCBI taxonomy): Eukaryota > Metazoa > Arthropoda > Insecta > Coleoptera > Curculionidae > Listronotus > Listronotus bonariensis. Next base: position 13,124 of record JACEGR010002808.1, read on the forward strand.
TTCTACGTTTTTTACATTATTTTTGCGTTAAATTGCGTGGCATTTCTTTGATAATGCAACAACCATACATACACATAGGGCTTCATGGCACACTGGGATTAAAATGATTTAAAGTATTGCTATGCAACTTAATGCAAAAATAATGTAAAATACGTAAAAAAACGGGGTTTTAAAAGGTAAAAATTAAATATTGTGTGCCACTTCAGCTTTAAATCAAGAATTGTGTGCAAAAAGAAGGGGGAATATTGTAAAAATAGGTTAGTTTAAATTTCAAGTCTGATGCTGAATATCTCACAAACGAAACGTTTTCGCCAAAAATTTATTTCAGATTCGTGATCAGCGCCCCAAAAAACCCCATATACCAAATTTTGTTAAAATCGGAGTTGCCGCAGGTTTCTAGAAAATTACCAAAAAAACATTACCATTTCTATTATACATTCATTTTCAAGTATTCTACCTCTTTTTACCTAGTTCTACCCCACCCAGCACCCTATGTCACTCCCTGGTCCCGAAGAAATGTTATTGAAAAAAATAAATCAAAGGCAAGAAAACAAGTTTTTCCTCACCCAAATTGATAGATTTTGGCCTTATCTGTCTGGTAATACCCTTTTTTAACCAAAAAACAGTACTTTAGATTTACCCAAAGTGATAGAGACCCTGCCATTAATATGAAATGAAATGAAATCAGAAACCATTTATATAAATGTTATAAGTATTGCGGGTTTACTTACCACTTTACAATTTTAAAAGCATCCTTTTTGGGTAAGATAGTATCTAAATAGTTCTCCAAATGAGGATAGGAATCGAATATTTTTGCCCTAATTGATTTTTGAACTGAAGATTTTAATTGCAATACTCCAGATATACTTTCCTTTTCGTCAAATCTAAAAATGATTTTATTAAATAAATATTCTAGATTTACTTTAATTAACAAAAAAATTACTTTTTAAACATTTTCAAACAAGATAAAAGAGTTTACTAAAAATTGAAATATGTACGGGTTAAGGTTATGTTTAAAAACGGGAAAAAAATGAAGAAATAACCACTGGCGACACCAAGCGGGTATTGGTAGTAATGGAAAAAATCTTCTTTTTTTTCTTCGTATCGTAGGCTCATCTACGGCTCTAACTGCCTGGGATGCTTTTGCCCAGTTGCCATATCATATATTTAATATGTTTTGTTTATCTCGAAACTGGCAAATTGACAATGTTGCATATTTTTTGTGTAACGTTCTGAAAGATCTGTGAAGTCCTAGGTAAATATTTTTAAGTGTGAAACTAACGAAAACGCTGTTTTACCTTTATCTTAATTTATCTTACCAATTTTCTTATCAGTAATCAGTATTATAAAATATATTTGAGAACTTTACCTGTTTACTATAGTTTTTAAGTGGAAAAGTTAAATAATTGGTATGTTATCTTCGTATGAATTTTTTAGCTTCTCAGGTTTATTATATGGTTTTATAACGTTCTAAAATTAATCTTTTTTACTTTTATTTTATCCTTTTCAGTCTTAAAAATGGAAATTCCTAGTTCTGGCGATCAGTATAACCTTAAATGGAACAACCACTTGGCTAATTTTGTGCACACATTTGTTGAACATCAAAATGGGGAATCCCTTGTTGATGTTACAATGTCTTGTGAGGGGCAATATATTAAAGCTCACAAATTAATTTTGTCAGCCTGCAGTGATTACTTTCATAGTATATTTCAGGTAAGGAAAACATTACAAAAAAATGTATTAGTAATACTTAATACATATACTACATAAGTTCTGTTATACTGTTATAAAGTATACAAAACTCACAAAAGGAAAAATCACAGCAGATTTGTAATTTTCTTCTTAAACCTGTTAAAACTATTAACAAATGGTTTACACTGTTTTATATTATAATTATATATTCTCTAAACAGAGAGAGCTTTCAAGGATAGGTGGCTAAATATAGACTAGACATTTTTGAATTTTGAAACAATTTGAAATAAGTTAACAAACTTTTTTCAAATCACAAGTATGAAATAGGTCTAGTTACAACAAAATTTGGAAAAACTGCCAGTAATTAAAATTTATGTCATAATAAAAGCTTATAGCTTGCTAGGTGCAACTATGGTGTTTCAACAAATTATCCCGCTTTTATCACTAATTTCTTTAAAAAATATAATAATAATGATAATAATAATAATATCCTTTATTTCCACAAATCATTGTTACAACGACAAAGAAACGTCACTACAGAATAAATAAAAAAATAGTTTAAATTTACATTCATTTAAAATCATTTCATTTGTTAAAAACAATTAAAATAAAACAAAAATACAGGTGGTGATAAAATCATTAACAGACATCACAATTAAAATATCTAGTAATAGTTGAACAGATTATGATCAATAATTAAGAAATTTAGTTAAATAGTTAAAAACAGTTAAAATGATACAAAAATACAGGTGGTAATAAAATCATTAACAGACATCACAATTAAAATATGAAGTAACAGTTTAACAGTCTATGATCAATAATCAAAATTAAAAGAGTAAAAACACTTATCCTGCAAGAACTGTATCACAGCCCTTCGAAATTTATCCTTGTTCTCTATTTCACACAAGGTAGGTGGCAAGGATTTATAAGCCTTGACAGCACGGTAATAAGGTCCTCTCTCAAAGAACGTTGAATTATGAGAAGGAATACTAAGATCACTCCTGCCTCTGGTGACAATTGTCATTGAGTTGGAATAAAAATCGGAGTTTACAGTGAATAAATGGGGATTTTTCTTCACAAACATTACTAAGGCCAAGAAATACAGACTAGGGACAGTTAAAAAGCCTAGGCTATTAAAATAGGGTTTACAAGAAGCTCGAGGATGCACTTTAAGTATGCATCTGATAATTCGCTTTTGGGTTCTAAAGATATTAATTGCATGAGTAGAAGATCCCCAAAACAGAATCCCATAACTTATAAGAGACTGAACACAAGCAAAATAGAAACTACGTATACTGTCTACAAAAAGTGCATCTCTTAATCTTCGCAACAATGCACATGTACTGTTCAGTTTAGACTGCAGTGAGTGAATATGATCTTTCCAACTTAGGTTTGAGTCTATTATAACTCCTAGAAATTTTATGTTGTTGACTACTGGGATGGATTTACCATTCATCTTAGCGTAAAGAGAGTGGCTTCGTGCTAAGAATTTTTCAAATGTAATAAGTCCAGTCTTATCAGCGTTTAATTTTAGGTAGTTATTTTGGCACCAAGCTCGCATTTGCTCTGCTGCACCCGAACACTCCCCAGAGAGGGTCCCCAAATACCCACTAGCCAATATAACCGATGTATCATCAGCATACTGACACACATGACCCGAGGTAAACCCCTCCGAGAAGCTGTTTGCATAAAGCAGAAACAAAATTGGACCCAGTATTGAGCCCTGAGGAACACCCTGCTTCAACTCAGTAGTCCCTGAGAACCACCGCTTCCCATTACTTGAGACACATACAGACTGCTTTCTTTCTGTTAAGTACGATTTCAGCAATAAAGCACAAGCACCCTCAGTCCATAACCCTCCAGTTTATCTATCAATAACTGATGGTTAATAGTGTCAAATGCTTTTGATAGATCAAAATATAGACCAGCAACCTTGTCATTATTATCCACTTTTCCTATTAGGTAACTAATAGTCTTAAAAATGGCATGTTGTGTAGAGCTATTTGGTACAAATCCATGGTGGGTATCTTTCAGAATTTTGTGTAGGTGCAAAAAGTTCATTATTCTTGTGTATATTGCTGTCTCGAATACCTTAGAACCCGATGGCAACACTGACACTTGTCTGTAGTTTTTGCAAGCTTACGATCACCGTTTTTGAAGATTGGGACTACTTTTGCTTTCTTAAGCTCAGTAGGAAAGACCCCGAAGTAAAAGACTCATTAATCATGTGCGCGAATGGTTCACAAACCGATTCACCTGCAAATTTGAGAATTCGAACTGGAATCTCGTTGAGTCCAGCAGAGAATTTATTTGGTAGGTTCATAATAATTCGGAAAGCCTCTGATACATCAACAGGTGTAAGAAACAAAGTTCGATAGTTACCTGAGGGTTCCAATGGTGTGTTAATGCGAGCAGGCATGGGTAAATTAAATTGTTTACTAAATAGTTCTGCAATGATTTGGGGGTCATCTACAAGCTCATCAGTCTCCAAACGCAGGGAGATATCAGAGTATGATTTAGTTTTGTTCGACTCAGAATTAAAGATATTCCAAGCTGTTTTGACTTTTATTATTAGAATTTGTAATTTTTTATTATCATTGATACCCCTTTTGTACTTTGAAATAAATTGCCTATACTGCTTTCTCTCAGTTTTATATTGATTATAGATAATTTGGCTGTTTGTTTCTTTATACCTGTTAAGAATTTTTTTAATTAATATATATATATATATATATATATATATATATATATATATATATATATATATATATATATATATATATATATATATATATATATATATATATATATATATATATATATATATATATTTTTTGTATTTAAAAAAATTTTGTGTGATTCTTAAAACTTTATGTGTTATGTGTTTTTGTGTGTTTTATTTGTAAATATTTTAATTATTAGTTTTTTTCTCTTTGTCAACAAGAACTATTTATTTTCTTGAGACAATAAAGAATATTTTGAATTTGAATTTGAATTTGAATGGTGTGAGAATGGTAGAGTAGTGGTCAAGGTACAATAAGCCTTAAGGCTGCAGTGCACCACCTAGAGGGGCGGTCGTCGGACATGGGTGGGATGACTCCGAGGGGCGGGAAAAAAATTAATATGGTTTAAAGATTAGATAAAATAATAAATTGATCCTCTCTGGAATATTGTTCTTATGTTTGGTAAATGGCGTCCTCTACAAGCACCAGCATTCTTGGTTCCACTTTAAGAGATTTAAGAGGAGCTGTTTGCCTTAATAATAATCCTTTACTTACAGAAAAACTTCCTTCTCTTGCCTATCGTTAGGCTGTAGGGGATCGATTGCTCCTTTATAAAATAAGCATTTTTTGGGTCTGTAAATGTCATTTTTGTTAAATAAATTTAAATATGTCAAAATAAATGCTTAGACCTAGGTTTAGGACATGATACACAGAGTTTGTAATAATATAGAGTATGTTCCAATTAATATAATTAGTTTTTTTGACAGAAATAAAAAGATAATATGCTAAAAATGTAGTTTAACAAAAATACTAATATAACCTTAGATCAGACATATACTAACCAAAGAATATAACTATTAAACTTTTAATTAGTTAGATTTAGAATTATGGTACAGAAAGGTAAGTTGTTTGAAAAGGACTGATTTGATTACACAAAGTTCAAATTCGAAACAGTAGTTTATATTGCAGTTAAATCATGATAATAATAATATTACATTTTAGGTTCATGAAACTGTACAACATCCCATTATCCTATTAAATGGAGTGAGATTTATTGATCTCAAATATATTTTGCACTTTATGTATCATGGTGAAGTTAAAGTTCTTGATAAGGATTTACCAAGTGTGTTAGCTCTGGGCGAGACTTTACAAATAAAAGGTTAGTTCTAGGTAGGATTAATATCTTTTAAAATGCAAATGCTGTAAAAAGTAATATTTAAAATTATTAAGTGGCAGTGAAAAGTAAACACTTAGTATTAATAATTGTTTTTCATTACCATTTAGTAACCTTATAAATTTTTATAGATTTTCACAGTATATTTTATTAATATACAAATTAAGTAGAGATAGCCCATCCTACTGTATTATCACAAAGTACCAGATTGACTTATTATTCTCAGTATTCCCTGTTTTTGTTTTTTTGGTGTAATACTTTATATACATATGAAAAGTATATATATATATATATATATATATATATATATGTATATATGTATATATATATATATATATATATATATATATATATATATATATATATATATATATATATATATATATATATATATATATATATATATATATATATATTTTTAGTTATGTGAAAGTGAAACATCATATAAATAAGACAAATTGGCCAAATTACATTTTTATGTCTAAATAATTTTTTCAAATCAAGTTTTTAAGACAAATAGTTTTTTTTTAAACAGTATTTTTTGATAAACTTCACGATACCAATTTATTTACAATTAGTTTAAGGGGTAACACCACTGTAAATAAAAAAAATGATTGTTTTTAGGGCTTAAAGAATACTTTAAACCTTTTAAAATATGGGGAAAAATACTTCACACCGCAAAGTACTTTTTTCTTATAATTTTGAGCTTTTTCCCAAGCGCATCGGACTGCTTATGTATATATGTATTTATATTTCTTGGTATTTTATTTTTATTTATGATAATTGTATTTTAAAGGTTCTAGTATTTTATTATTACTAGTTTTAAGACAGTTATTTTATAATGGTCACTTGTGCCACTTTTCACTGACCCCCTCAAATATGTAGACACTAATATTTACCCTGACTGATTTAGCGTCGGGAACCGACTGTTTTTTTGTCTGTTTGTTTAAATTATTGGCTTTAATATATGTAATGTTGAATTTTGGAAGGTAAGCATATTTTAGTAGATTTAATATTTTGCCTACCCTACTGTAACTTGCATTGCACGCCACTGTAAATAAGATATGAAAAAAATAAAGAGAGATAATTTTTATTTGCCTAAACTAAAGAAAGCACAACATTTTTACACAGTCCATAATGTCTTACCAGTTAGCAGAAATATTCCTTAGACGCTACTGGACTAAATATAATTAAGTTAATGATAAATCACTCCCTTTATGCTATAAATAATAATACCAAATTAAATCAAAATTGGTAAATAATATTAAGGGTAAAAACATTTTTTTTACAAGTTTAACACCCTGTATCTTGAAAACGAGGCATTTGGGGACCCATATTTATATGAACTTTTTTGTATTTTTAATAGTACCTACAATCTGGCCTGTGTTTTTAACAACATTTTGTAACACCCTGTATATTGATAAATAATAAAAGTAGAAAGTTGTATAGCTTGATTTAAATATTTTTGTTGCAAGAGGAAGGAGAACATGAAGAGCTGTTACTATATCGTTTTTTCTGGACAGGCGTAAAACGCAAGTATTTAAAAGGAGAACGGAAGAACAATATTTTTGATTTCTGATTAATCATTTGAAAAATAAATAAAAAAATATTATTTTTTTTTCACTTAAATCTACACCAATTTCATTTTGTTTCGACACTATTCAAGACATTTTGACAAAGCCTGGATAAAATGCAGTAAAATTTCCGCCACTAAGGAGAAATATTCACCAAATTTTACCGTTTAAAAAACAAAGAATTGCAGAGCCGCGCGTCTATACTGGTACCCAGAGCAGTCGAGTCGCAGACGCAACGTCTCGGTTGCAAGCTTCCGTTGCTGGAACGCGTCAACCAAACCGCAAACACGGTCTTTATATTTAATCAGACGTTCACAGCCAGATGCAGTCGCTGGTCGCGACAGCCAGACGTGTCATCGACACCATACCTTAAGTGTTTTTGTTTTTCTAAATCCTAATTTGCAGCAGCTACACTGCGTGTCAGCAGAGCACCTCAAATTCTACGTGCCTCGCGAAAATGGCTGTGGTGCCGTCATGTTTGAATATTTTATAATAATTTTCTATTTTGTTACTTAAATATACTCTAAATAACTTCCTCCAATATTATAATTTGATTACCTTTCCTTCCACAAAAAAAAATGAAACAAAACACGTTTCTTTTAGGCTGTTACACTAAAATATTACTTGATAAATAATTTATTTACTCGTCAAGAGTGCCATGAATGGCCAGAATGCATATTTTGTAATTGGTATATTAAAATATATAGGCTGTTCCATTTAAAAAAATAAATTTGGGCCATCTCCAGTAATGTGGCCGGAAAATTTAATAAATGTTGTTTGCATACCAAGTAATTTTATTTTAATAAACCTCATAATCTAGAACTCTATACTTTGGCCACTAATTGGTTGATAATGAACACCTAGTAAGTAACTCCGGTTACTGTAGTTTTAAACCAGTAAAATACATTTTTTATTGTGGTAGCTAAAGGTTACTGACTTTTTAAACTGATAAAATACATTTTTTGTTCAGGTGTTTGTCTCAATTTGTAGTGAACAGAGTATAGAAGTATGGTTTGTTTAATAAATCCGTTGACACTCGCTACAGCATAATGAATTTGCTGAAACAGGCAAACAAAGTATTAAACAAATTTAATTTTGTCAGTATTTTCTGGACATGCTGTAGTCATTACAAATTTATTTTTGTGTACTTTTTGGGTTTAACTTTTTTAAACTTAGCACTAGAAGTAATATTAATTTCTTTATTCATATTTTTTGCCTAGGTTTATCATCTGTCAAATTACGTGATATGCCTCCACAGGAGGGCCCTTCATCGACAGCACGTGCGCCAAAAAGACAGAGACCCATCCTTCCTCAAGGAGAGCCAGTGTTATATCCACCGCAAATACCACCAACTCCTTTACCAAGCGAAATACCATATTATGTTCCTAGGTATGTTTACTTATATGTTATTAGGGGAAGGCATAAAATTTAGTGGGTTTTAATTTTTAGATAAGTAAAATTTTAAAATGATATTTTAGTGCTAAATAATTTAGTACTTGCAAATTTTTAAATTTTAAAATTTGAAATACGTACATACACCAATTCAATTTACAGTTTTGCTGAAGATGGTACGCTTCAGTTCAGTTTTCAGGTTCCCAAACCAATCTTTAAGCCTGACTAGGGAAGCAAACGCAGGGTGATGCTGATACCTTTTTCACAGGACCTTTATTTAATATTGAATTGGGGTGCCAAGAATTTCGTTCAATTTAATGTATTTGAAACGGAATCATGTTCCTTGTCGCAAAAAAGTTATTAAATACTCGTTTTTTACTTATTATCGGCCATGTTCTGCAGAGAAAATAAGCATTTAATTTTGTGTCACATTTAAGAATAACCTTAACTGGCCTAAACACATTATTTCTATAACGACTACCTCTTCAGATAAGCTCATATTTCTCTTTCAAGCCAAAAGTATTTTGCCCTTCTAATTTATATGCTTTATATGTATCAAAAATTAGCCCTCTCTGAAATATTATTTCCATATTTGAAAATTTCCACCGCTTCTGCTCCGAGGAATTACCCAGTATAATTTCTCCACTTGCAGCTCCAAGGAGAGAAACTCAAAAGCTAACTTCCCACTTTGTTTGTTTTTATCCTAGAGTTTCCAGTGTATGTTGAACCTGCAGCCTGTGAAGGTTTTTCCTTCTCCAAATCTGCAAGTATTTAATTCTACAAACTTCCTCTTACCTTGCTTAAGACACCCGCAGTATGTCAGCATGTAGACATTCATCTTTTGCGGGTTGTACAAATAATTAAAAAAATTATTGTCATCAACGCAGTTTTGATTTACTAGCTTACTACTACTTTTAAACATTACTGTTTGAAGTATTTTTACAATTTCATTAAAAACAACAAGTTCTTGGGTTGTTTTACCATCCCTAAAAATAAAAATCTAGTCATTATTACCTTAATTTTTCATAGAATACAATAATTTCAAAGGACACTTTTTTCAGTCATAATGGCAGCAAAGCATCGATTGATAAAAGTACCAAACCATCCATTGATAATAAGAGAATTAAAAGTCCAAATATAACCAAACAAACTCAACCAACAAGACCAGAAATTCATTCCATGTCTGTAGAAGAGACACCATTCAAAAAAATTTTAATATCTGAGGTATGTTGTCACATTTTTATTTATTTTTATTTATTCATGAAAGATTACAATGTTTTTTTAAACATGTAATTTTCTCGTATATAATATTATAAAGGAGAAAATTTTGCTGGAAAAATATTTCGATTGTACGAGTATAAAAGTCTGTTGCTTGGCAATTTCGTCAATTATACGTATACCAATACCATGGCTCATGGTACTAATTAAATGTCATGAACGAAATAACCAAAAACAATAAACTTAAATAAAACAAGAGAAATATTTTGCCTAAAACATTTTTCTCAAATGATATTCGACAAGATTATTTCATGAGAATTTCAAGAAAATGCTCAATCTCTAATTGGATGATGATAATTGAAAAGGAACCACGCGCCAAATCGTGAAAAATAAGTTTTTTTGCACCAAACGACTTCCTTCTATTCATTTTATATGTGTAAAAAGTTCCACACCCCTGGTTTAAAGTTTGCGCCATCTATACAGGGTATTTCTAAACAAATGCGAAAAATTTTAGAAGGTGATTTTCCACCAACAAATAAGAAAAAAAATTCATATGAACATATGTCCTAAACGTCTTAGTTTTTGAACTACGGGGTGTTAAAAATTTTTAATAAACTATTGTATTTTTATAACACCTTTTAAACCCATTCAGATATTTTTCAACAAATTGGGAGACGCATCCTTTGCACCAGAAGCCATTTTTTGGCATACAAGAAAAGAAATAATTTTTACCAGTGTCGTCCATGAGGGTTATAAAATAAATATTTTTTAGAAAAAATGGTACGCCACTGCATATTTCCGAAAAAAATATTTTTTTAAATGTCCGTTTAGTTTGGAATAAATTTAATTTTTGAGTTTTTTTTTTATGTACGGTTTTCGCGTAAATAAATAGAAACAATATCTCGGCGTGGTCAAATTCCTATCTAATCAAAGAATTAATAACGAAGGTTAATTTTTAATGTAGAATTTCATATTAAGAACACAAACTGACTAGGAGTGTGCGAATAATTTGAACTTTCGATTTATTCCTATCGAATCAAATATCAATATTTGATTTGAAACTCAAATCGAATAATTTGAATTTAGGATTTGTTATGTTTGATATTTAAATATAATTTGACAAATAAGATACATTTTATTTAAACGATTAAATTTAATTACATAAATAAAACAATTATTGGAATAATTTTTTGGAGCCAAGAGAATAAATTCTTAATTCTTGAGCTAATAAACATAGCATCATCCAATTTACATATAAATCAACAATAGTTTTTTTACCTGTTTTTACTTTAACCTAACTGAGTTTTATTGTATATAATATAAGAGAGAAAATTTTGCTGGCAAAATATTTCGATTGTATGAAAGTCTCTTGCTTGGTAATTTCGTGAATGACGTTTCATTTATTCATAATTGATTTAATGTCATGAACAAAATTACCAAAAAGCAACAAACTTGAATAAAACAAGATAAATATATTGCCTAAAAAATTTTTATCAAATGATATTTGACAAGACTGTTTTACGAGAATTCCAAGTAAGTGTTCAACCTTTCATTTACATATAAATCAACAATAGTTTTTTTTACCTTTTTACTCTAACCTAACTAAGTATTATCCTATATAATATCATAGGAGAGAAAATTTTGCTGGCAAAATATTTCGATTTTATGAGTATGTTGCTTGGCAATTTTGTGAATGACATTTATAACAATAACACAAGACGTGAGTCGAGTTGTATTGATTAATTTTATCAAGTTATAAGTTTTTGCCAGTAGAAAACTGGATGTTGCTATGATATTTTGCCAGTGTAAAACTAAAGTGACCACATTTTCAATCATAGAAAGCGGGGCAAAAAGTTTATGACCTTTATAGACTAATAAATGATTTATTGATTGAATGAAATGAAAAAAATTAAGTAAGTTGGATTTTTTCCCCTAATTTTTTTGAATAGCAAAAAAAGGTCCCTACCTTTGAAATGGAATTTTGCCAGTAGAAAACAAGAGGTTGCTATGACATTTTGGCAGTGTAAAACACTCTGGTGAAATAGTCATATATTATATCACAAGACCTATAAATTTAATTGGTTTAACCACCCAACAAAATTTTGAGTAAGATTTAAGAGGAAAATAGTTGAATGTACAATAATTTAATAAAACACGACACCGCGAAGCGATCCAGACTTTTTTTAAATTATTGTCCATTAAACTATTTGTTAAGCCAATCTTACAAAAAATATTTGGGTAGTTTAATCAATTTAAATTTGTAGGTCCGTATACGGCTAGATTATTTCCTGAAAAACTTACATTAAAGCAAACAACACAGAATTTTCTTCTTCTTCTTTCTTAAATACACAGGATTTTACTCACTCATTTCACATTTTCTTTCAATTTTGACAACTAGTTTGGATGACAGGTTGACACGGTTAAACAGCACATGTGGTTTAATTAATCACTTATCTAAAAACAAATTTATCAAAAAATGGTGGTTTCTTATTGGTCTATTTTCTAATGATGGAAATAATCATAATAAAGAACCAACACAAGACTTTAAATGGCGCAGTTGATGTAAATATTATACAAATAAAGGTTTGATGGTATCACCAACCAAAATTGATCTACTTTAGTAAAACTTTAAAACTATGTGCAGAAACTTCATGAAAATTAAAACCAAATAATTGTTACAATCAATTTGCTTTGTAGTGTCAACTCCTCTAATCATCACATGCTCTAAAAGCCTTTAATTCCCATTCATGTCATGTTCAAAATCACAACTTAGTGATTAGACAGTCAAAAACATTTAGCTGCTAAAAATAATTGAAATAGATCTTCTATAAGTTCGGGGACACTCGGGAATACAATGATAAAAAAACTTTAAAAATCTGACGTAATCTGCGAAAACAGCATCTTGATAACTTTTCAGCCTGTATCTAAAGAATTTAAGAATAATTTATTTATTTTAAAGTTTTATAGTACATATGTTTATATTTTATTCTATTATTGTTAGAGCAGAATAGTTCTTCATAATATACAGGGTATTTCCTATCTTGGTATGAAACTTAAGGGAGTGATTTCTTATGTTTTGTTATGAAAAAATGTTTCCATAAACATATGCCCAGAATTACTTTTTTCTGGGGTACAGGGCGTTAAAGTTTTCAAAAAAGTCGCTATTTTTTAAATATACTAAAAACCCTTTAACCAATTTACATTAAATAAGTAATCCTCCATTTTACCTAAGATAATTGAGTCCAGTGGGGTCTCAGTGGGCACCGCAGCCCATATTATTGAGAAGAAGAAGTATGCTACTGACTTATAATTTTTTTGCTTTGATTAAGCAATTAAAAATGCTTAAACTAAAACTTTTTAGTCTTCTGTATATTCTTCGTATCTCGCATCTTTTTCAAGAAAAAAAAATGAAGCCACTTTAAGTTATTCTAAAAGCATCCATTAACAACATACAATAAAATTGAGAATTAAAAAATAAACCAAAATCTGAGAAATTATATTGCTCATTTATTTTAAGGCAAATTATTGTTTATTTTTGTTTTTTATAACATGTTGTCTATGAGTAGTTTTTAGAAGAAATTAAGGTAGCTTCACTTTATTTTCTTAAAAACAAAGCTAGATAGAAAGAAAATACAGCAGACTAAAAAGTTGCATTTTTAATTGCTTACCCAGAAAAAAAATGTAAAAACTCAATAAAAAGTTAGTAGCATACTTATTTCCTTAATAATATTGGCTGTGATGCGCATTGAGACGCCACTGGACCCAATATTCCTAATCTAGGTGAAGCTTTACTACTACATTTAATAAATGTACCAAATTTCGCCTAAATCGTTTAAAGGTTTTTAAAATATTTAAAAAATACCGACTTTTTTTTAATCTTTTACTTTCTGTATCTCAGAAATGAAGTAAGTACGAATATACAGGGTGGGCCAAATTAAACTTGCACACTTTTTAAGTAACAATAACTTTTTATCTGTTTCGCCTATCTTTTTTATTTTTACATGGCTAATAGGTAGATAGGTTTATTCTTGATAAATGATGCGCCCCAAAAAGCATGCATTTTCCTTGATTATAACAGAAAACTTTTTTACTGTGCTTTAAAATAAAAAATTTGAGCTTACCATGTTTTCTAAGTTGGATGCTGACACAACTTAACAGTTAATTAATTTTAATTAAACGTATTAGCCTAAGTGTAGGTAAATTCGATTTATTTTGCAACGAAGTTATATGCACCATTTTGGAAAAAGTCCCGTAAGTCTGGTTCTTACTAAATCTATTCAACTAAAATTTACAAACCAAGAGAAACATATCTATTAGCATTGGAAAAATAAAGAAGATAGTCGAAACAGATAAAATGTTATCATTAGTTATAAAGTGTGCAAATTTAATTTGGCCCACACTGTATGTACATATATAGTAACTTTTTTATATAAAAAAACGTAATGCAAATGCCCCTTCAGTTTTGTACCCTGTATAAAAAAAAAACGATTTTTCTAAAAATATCTATAAATTACTATTTTAGAGTCCGCCAATATCCAGCAGTCCGAAAAATTTACCATCTACCACAAATAATGTTGATACATTAAAAGAACCGAAAAATGCGGTTCCCAAGTCGCCGCATGCTTTATGATTTTTGCTAATGAATGGAGGAGGAAACTAACCATAGAACATCCAGGTACTTATGTAGAAAATGTAATTTTTATTTATCTGCAGCGAGCCAGTAACTCGATAGAAAGAAGAAATAGACAGGAAAGAAATTTCTATTCTATTTCTTGTTTCACTGGCTATTATTCAATCTTGAATACTATGGTGTCGCGTTCGATATCTGTATAATCTCTTTGGCTAAAAACATTTTTGGGATCTTTATTGTTTCGCTAGAGTAAACAAATATGCGTATTTAAAAGCTATGGCCAAATACAAAACTGGCTCACCGTCCCTCACCGTGCTTCACGTACTCCGAACGTGTAGCACCTCGTTTAAAAGCCCTTTGATACTTTACTTAACGCCACTTAGTTTTTGAGTCTGGAACGGCTGGGCCGATTTTCAAAAACCGAGTGGCGTTACGTAGAGAATTAAAAGCCTTTAAAACAAGGTACTACATGACCCCCTTTCCAATAAAAAAGTTGCCACGTGACCAAAATTATTTTTATGCCAAAGAGTAGTTTAACGACACTCAAGTTTTACCCGATCTTAATATCTTGTCCCATTCAAAAGATAAAGTGGGGAAACTATTTTAATATACTTACTAAATAAATCTTAATCTAAACTAGATTCAATGCAACCCATATGATAAACGATACGAAACTTATACAGGGTGTTTTAAAATAAATGTGAAATGTTTTTGGAGGCGATTCCTCATGCAAATTAAAGGGTAACTTGTAAAAGAATAAATTTATATAGCCCGATTTATTCCGAAATTTTTTTTTACTTTCAGTATTTTTTTCTTGAAACTTCCTGATGTGAAATAAAATGTAAATCGTAACTCGTCAAGATAGAGATATTTTATTTATAAAAAAATCTATTAATCTGTTGCCACCTATTAAGGCGTTTTTAATATTCCTCTATCTGACTTAACGCAGTAGTTTAAATTTAAAACTCGTTTCGAACCTAAGATAAAAATATAAAGACATTTTTTTTCACAATATCTCCCTAATAGTTGATTTTTGATACAACATTTATATAACACACTACCCTTTATTTTGGACAAGGAATTACCTTCTAAAATTATTTGCATTTGTTTAGAAACCCTCACATAACAGCGATCATAGACAAAGTTAAAAAAGTAAAGTATTTTTTAAGTTTACTTGAATTACAAAAAAAAAATGTAAATGTTAACGCGTCGGGACGGGGATATTTCATTTATAAAAAAGTCTATCTGCTGCCGCCTATTAGGGTGTTTTTAATATGTCTTTTTCTTACTTAACGCAGTAGTTTAAAATGTAATACTCGTTTTAAAAGTAAGATAAAAAATAAAGACATTTTTTTATTTTTCACGATATCTCCCTAATAGTTGATTTTTGTTACGAAATTTATACAATGCACTACTCTTTATTTTGAACAAGGAATCGCAATGTTTATTATCGTAGTTGATGAAGAAATAAATGAGCTATAACACTCAATACGCTACTAAATACTACAAGACTATAAAAATTTAAGACATTTTTTAAAAATTAATCGTTCTTTTATAGAGGAAAATAATAAAGAAATATCTGTGAGATTGGGAAATATGTGGAAGAATCTATTACCGGAGACCAAAAACATTTACTACAAAGCTGCTAAAAGAGCTGAGGAAGAACATAAGGCTAAATATTCAGAGTAAGTAGTACTTCTATCCAGAACTACCAGAACAAAACAACTATTCGATTGTAAATTTGGATTATGATCCTGACAAATATTTATTAGACTGATAGCTTGCATTAAAAGCAGGTTATTAGTCTGATAAATATTTGTCAGAGCTTGGTGAATACGGCTGTAAGGTAAAGCGCAAATTGAGTCACGTATAACGCGTGCGACGCGACGCAGCACAGCACGTACTTTTGTAAGTTATGAAATTAAATTATACAACGCAAATTGACTAGCGACGCGTCTACTCAAAAAGACGTTTATTTTTGTGACAGTGACATAGTTTCTCGCGTCGCACGCGTTGGACGCGTCTCAATTTGCGGTTTACCTAAGAGTTTTACTCATGTACTGATCATTTTTTATAATTTTGTTTGTATGGATTTTTTTCTTTTTTCAGATCTGTTGGTTCCAGTGACGTACATAAAAGAAAAGCGGATGTTTTAAATGATTCTACAAATACAACAAACTCGGTAAGCTTTGTATCATATCCACAATTGAATGTAATATGAATTATTGGGACTATATAGTTATGCAGAGTTAGAGGTCTATTAAAATTCGTTAATATTTTCTCTTGAAAAATTTATAGCATAAGCTGTGGTTATTTTAAATAATAAATTAGTTAAACTTTAAAAGACTGCATGGCAATTAAGAGTATTATCTATACAAAATAATAGTTGCAATAGGACTGGATTACTTAAAAAGTGGTAGACAATATTATGTCTTCAATAATACTACTTTCTTGGGCTTCCATTGTCTTTTCATTTTAACTGATATGCGACGTTTCGGATGGTGTCCAGAACGGTTTTAAATACAGACACACAGAATGGTTGGAGATAGACGCCATCCGAAACGTCGTGTATCGATTAAAAATAAAAGACAATTATAATCCAAGAAAATAGTTTTAAAGACTAGATTACTTTTTTAAAAACTTTTGGTACTATTGTGAATAATAGTTTTGTGTTATTAAATAAAAAAAAAAAGATTAATGGTCAATATCTCCCTAAGGAAGCGCGATAGAACTTTTTTAAAGTGAAGTATTAACATAATTTTAGATCATTCTATTTCCCCTATTATTTACGACCTTACCTTTCCGGTCATCCTGTATATTATTCGATGTGAGCAATTATAATAACTTAGAAATTTGTTTAAATGACGATAACTGAAGAGTATTTTATTTATTTTAGCCGACAGCAATGGTGGATCCAATGGAAATTGTTGAAATTCAAGAACAAATATCCATAAGTGACAGTGACTCCTAGTTACCCAAATGTATAAAAAATTTTGAAACGTTACTTATAAAATGCCATAGAAAGTTGTTATGAAAGATATTGGTTTACTGAAGTGGCTACTCGAAGGTTATGTGACAAAGACAGATTTTTTGAAAAATGTCTCAAAGCTGTTATTTGCAGTTACCAATATCGTATAGAGGTTCACGTAGAAATCCTAAAGGAAAAGAAGATTGTAAAACCCCGAGGTTTTCGAGTTGACCGCCATTATTTTCCCTACAATGTGTAATAATTATACATGGATATCTAAATTAAGTGTTCGCCAATATTAACTTCTACAGCTATAGTCTTAGAGCCCTTTAAATAAGTTGCCACTGGTTCATTAAACCTTTTCTAGGTCATTTTAAACTTTTATAGTTTTAGGAAAGAGGTTACTTGTGTAGGTATTTAAGCTTAAGTATAGAAATATTCCAACAAAATTTAATGGTTTTTATTTTCCTAATGATTTGCTGAGAGGTAGAGGTAAGTACTAGTTTGTATAAACTGTGTTTAATGTTGACCAAACGACAAGTTAATCTGAATCAGTGTCTATTAGATTGCATAAAATATCTTGACAACTAACTTTTCTATTTAACACATTTCAAAACATATATTTTAATTTTTACATTAATCAAAATGCAATAAATCTGTTAATTCACGTTATCATCATATTTTAGGTAATGAAAACCATTTCTCGAGACAAACGTTATTTAAAAAAAGATCTTTATTTTTTGTTTCTTAATTTGCAAAAAAACATACATTATTAACTATAACTAAATGCCGTATTTTCCGCTAAATTTTTAAACATTTTATATATATATGAATTAAGTAGATAAAAATATATATTCCGTTGTATAAAAATAAAGTAACACCTACTATAAAAATTTGGGCATACATAGGCACAGGATTAAAGATAGGTCTGTGGTATAGAAACAAACCAGCAACTATCTACAGTTGGTTAAATCAGCGCACTAATAAAAAGACAAATAAGATAATATCACTTGATTTACATAAAGCTACTGAAAGTAACGCTATTTGTTTTGTCTGGGCTTTCTTTTAACTATGGAGTTTTAAAAAAGAACACATTTTTTAAGTAACTTTTACAGTATTAGCAGAATTGGACTTTCGAGATTATAATATATAATATAAGCAATAAAATATTTTACAAAAAAATAAAATAAAGAATAACTAATATACTGGGTTAGTAAAAAATACCGCAACTCTTAAATATCTGCAAAACTTGGTATCTAAGATGTTTTGTTTTTGTAGATTTTCCAGTTTGTGCTACATGTAGAATTGAAGCTGTGTTTACAAAATTTGGTAATTGGGACTCCTAATTGATCAGATATATCAGCATGGTTGTCAATTTTTAATGAAAGTGCTATGTTGTCATACCTCAGCAACTGGTAACGATTGAATTATAAAAATTTGAAATCTTACTAAATTTGGTACCTACGCTTATTTCATTGCAATCAATATACATAGGGCATTTCATTAAAAATCCCAAAAATATTTTGTGTAGCGCAAAACTGAAAAATGTGGCCACACTGGTAATAATGGTCGGTTTTCAAGCACATGCAGTTTGTCTATAAATAGTGAATTACGAGGACGAAGTATTAGCAGTTCAGTTGGTGTTTGTTTCATTAAAAAATTAAAATCGCTGAAGAGTTTGATTAAACTCTACTCTCATATTAATTTAATAACAGAACTAAATAATGCACCCGACGACTCTTGTAATTACCTGCGCATGAATGATACAATTTATCCCATCATAATTTTACTTGCACAGAAACCTTCAAATAATGAACTTTGTAAAATCGGCTCAAGCGGTTTTAGATGTTTGTGGGCATCTGTACATTTTACCTAAAATATGGTGTTGTCATATATTAGCAACTAGTAAAATTAGAATTTTAAAAATTTGTTGACTTACTAAATTAAGCCTGCGCAATCTATTGCAATCAAAATTAAAGGGGCATCCCATTAAAAAACAAAAAAACGTGTAGACAAAACTGGGAAATCTGGCAACGGTGCCGATATCATTGTTAAATTTTTTATACCCATATATGTAACTTTAGCGGTTTTAGGAGTTTTTTTTTACTTTTTGCTAACCCAGTATGAGTTATTGTTCCTTTAATAAACACATTTTGTAATTACCGCGTAGGGAGGCGTACTTTATAAGCTTCAAGTTTTTTGTCATTATTTGTACACTTAAACAACTGAAAGTAGTTCTACTACACTTTATTAACAATAAATAAACCAAGTGATTTGTTAATGAACTGGAATAATCGTTTT
The DNA here is from genome assembly GCA_014170235.1 of Listronotus bonariensis. Lineage (NCBI taxonomy): Eukaryota > Metazoa > Arthropoda > Insecta > Coleoptera > Curculionidae > Listronotus > Listronotus bonariensis. The sequence goes on from JACEGR010002808.1 coordinate 32,796, forward strand.
ATTTAAATTATAAGCGTGCATTAGAAATAAGGGTGGCTGGACAAAATAAATAAAAGATTATCTTAGTTTATTATTAAATAATTTTGTTTATTTATTGCTAATGAAGTTTTGTAGAACTACTTTAAGTTGTTTTAGTAAAAACATAATGACAAAAAGCATGTACCTCCATTTTAATTTCTTTTATTTAAATATTTTTTATTTCAGACAATGTCTTTATTTCAACCAAAACAAATAACAGACAGCCATATTTAGAGAATCAAATAAAACCAAAGTCGCCCATGTTAAAATAAATTGTCTAATGATAATTTTTCCAGTCTTTTTCTGCGATAACTAGTGGTCCAAACATATACAAAGTATATATTTTTGAAAACAGGAAAACACACCCTTTCCAATTAACTTAAAATATACATGGTGTTCCATTTAAAATAACATAGGCGATGCTCATTTGTTTACCTTGCGTTTGTCGTTTATTTATTTTTGTAGCAAATTCTGGCGGTTCTTATAAAACCCTAAAACTGTTGTATTTTCAAAATATTTTTCTATCTCAAACAATAAAGCGTGTAGACCCCGTTTAAAATATAAATGAACACCCTGTATGTTTTTAAAATTCATTTACTTGTAAAAACTATAAATTATGTGCAAAAAATGGAATAATTCTTATGATAACGATAGTTTCTGTAGCTCTGACAAGAACCAATAGCGGCAACTAAGTAAACTACAGAAACTGTACCATTCGACTTTCAAGCGGACATTCCTAACAATGGACGCACGTCCGATAGTCCATTAAATAAATATAGTAAAATTCTGTGCATTAATCTTGTACTCCTCGGTTTATTTTAGTGCAAACAGGTAATCATGTCACATCTGTAGATATAATGCATAAATGAAACATTACATGTTAATAAAACTAAACTGTTGCTAGGTAACTTAAATTTGTTTCCCTAAATTTATAAATATGTTTTCCAATAAGAATTCTTGATACAGTTTACTTATTGACACACCAACTTTATTCATGTGTAATCATTATTTACATAACTTTTTATTTTTTACATGTAGGTATATTTAAGATTTTTTCAGACGTTATTTGCTTTTAACGATTTTTAGACCTTTTTGTTTATACAGGGTTTTCCATAATAGGCTACTCATTTTAATATTCGAATTTAAATTTCTTTAGTTTACCAAACTTTTTATTATACTTAAGCTACATGTAACTCCTTGGGATTTATAATAACCTATAAATATTTGGCTAATTTAATTCTAACTTTTAAAAATCACGTCTTGTAAATGACCTCCACCAACTTCAACACATTTTTCAATATTAGATAAAAGTGTTTCATTACACAGCGTAGCAAACCTTCGTTTATTCCTTCAACTTCTTCACGAATTTTGACTGAGTTCCTCGATTGTACCTGGACGACTCGCGAACACTGGCTTTTAAATATCCCAACAGAAAAGAAAACGGGTGCGGTTAGGGTCTGTTTTTTAAAATTATTTCACTTCTTGCAAATAGTTTATGAAATTTTTATAAGTGAATTAATTTTAGGAACATAACTGACAATTTTTGTTCTGCTGCTCAAGGATCGACTCAATTCTTGACACCATTTGCATCTATGCATATGCGAAACTTTGCGAAGGGTATATTTGCGAATGTTTCTAGATAATGGCATTCTCGAGTCACCTTCGCAATTTTATTCGAACGATTTGAATGTATACAAAAAGTTGATTTGACATCACATTTTTTGACTTTAGGTATTATTTTTTTATTATATATTTATGATAAAGGATTACTTTCAAACTTTAAAAAACTGAGACAACAAAATCCAGTTTATTATATGAGTGTTTCTTCTCTGAGCCGTCATAAAGGTTACATAAATCCTTTTACAGTGGAAATATTTTAATAAATTTGCACTCGTTTAGAACATCGAATGAATTCAAACTAATGTATTGGTAAGCACCGCTCGCTATTTAACGCAAGTACTCGGAAATTGTGCGAGTGGTCAAAAATACCAAAAGTAGACTTATTCGATTTGTCAAAAGATGCAAACGATCCTGACAGATGCAAAGGGCCAAGAATAGCCCCGCAGGGACTTATCTAAAATAGGGATTGGAAACTGGTAATGCATTTGTAGTTATAGAGGGAAACACCCTGTGGAAAAAATCTGACTTCACAATATTCAACCGGTGTATTTTATTTTAAAGTCACATCATTTCTTAACATCTCTTTTTTATTCATATCAATATCTTTATTCTAAAAGAAAATACAGATTTTTAAAGAAAACCGTGCAATTTATATGAAAAACAAAGAATAAATTATTTCAACTTAGGAACACTGTAATGTGATTAAACCATCATTGCTCTGTTATTCGGCCAGAAGATTAGGGTGACTATATTTCCTAAACTAATGAAGATATACAGACTCTCCACGGATGGAAATAGCAAGAGGACAAAAGGACCAAAAATTTCATTTTTCGAGAAAAAGTAATTCTTCAAAAAAAATTTGCGGGTTCGCAAAAACTGAAAAAAACAAGATTTTACTCTAAGAGTAAATTACCTTTATTTTTCATTTTTAAGCAAAATATCATTTAGAAAATATTATTTAGAATATCATTTTAAATGACTTTATTAATGTTACAGGGATATCAAAAAGTTTCATTAAACTGATTTTGGAGTTATTAAAAATTCATTATATTTAAATTTTTATATTAAAATGACCTAAAAACTCTCACACTTGCATTCTCCAAATTCATACACAAAGCCCATGTTTTAGCTGTAAACGAATGTGATCAAGGCGTGTTAGCCAAATTATGGAGTTTAATAAAATTTTGTATTATTGTTTTTATCTATTACAAACATTATTCTAAATAAATTTTTCTAATAACATTTTGCTTAAAAATAAAAAATCAGGATAGTTTACTCTTGGAGAAAAATAATGTTTTTTTATGATTTTGCGAACCCTGTATACAAAATCAACATTTTCTCTTCGTGAATCCTATTTCTTTAAAAAGCAAACATTCGTATAAAAATACTCTTTTCGAAAAATTAAATTTTTGGTTCATTTGTCCTCTTGTTAACAGTTTGTCTGTATATATCAAATATTTTTTAAATCCCTTTAAATTTTTTTTTATTGTGGTGATACTACCAAATGAACTCCCGTGGACACCGAGGTAAGTGCAAATTTATAACTTGACAACCGAAGGAAGAAGAAGAAGAAGTAATTTAGAATTATGTTAAAACATTTCGTTTGTCCGGAAGTGTACTTAGTTATAGTAGGAGAGCCCACGATGCTAAATAAAGATTTATTCGAGCGTCATAGAAACTTACTGGGTTGCAAAGCTTAGATAATAAGAAGAAAAAATGTTATATAACGTAGACCTTTTTATTAGTGGGGGAAGCGGCACAGATTTTTAAATGTGTCAAAAAATACTGTGTATTTTTCGGCTTGTGGAAGAGCCACACTCGAGCATGTGAAAATGACGTTTTTTTCTATCTTTGTAGCCCCCGATTTCTTTTGGTCACTCTCATATTGTTAGATTAGTGGAATTTACACTGTTTAGAATGTGCTTCACTCACCCTATCTTAATCTGACGCGCTCGAAAATTACTGATGGATTACTGTTTGTATTGTTTTTTACGATCGAGCTTATATACGGGGCTTATATTTAGTGGAGGTACTTAACCGAATAAAAGGTATTCTTTGGTATATTAATCTGCCGCGCTGTAGTAAATCCTGAAATCCCCCTTGGGCTCCCCTACTATTATACATCGAGTAATTTTTTCTTGATTCATAAATGATTAAATACGAAGGGGAATTCCAAGTAAAGATAGGATAAGTATTTTTGTAATTCTTATTATAAGCATTTATTTTGAATGCAAAAAGTTTAATCTGCGGATCAATATCTTTTGTCTGGTCGCTATTTTCACTAATAAGTATGATGAATTTGATGACGTCAATCTTTAACCATTTTTGATAATACGTCCGTTCGAAGTAAAATAAATTAAAATAGTAGTATGAAAATTCCAGTTCTTTTACAATTCATTTTTTAGTTTCGTATCAAAAAATAAACCGGTGGTAAAAATTTAAGGCAGTAAATTAAAAGGAAATAGGCTTATCTGCGACCGATCATTAAATAGCAATAAAACCTACCTATAACCGACCTATGGATTTAAATAAAAGTGAACCCTAATGGGGCATAAACATTGTTGCCAAGTTGTTCATAAGCTCTTCCCATCCAGTTGTTTTCTTTTTTGTGAAATATTTTAAAAAGTAAAAAAATTGTAGATACATTTATAATATTTATTTATTGCATATAGAGGCCATCAAATTTACGTAAATATAAAATACAAGAATATACGTATTGCAATATATGTAAGTGTGTATTCGTCTCGGGTTTAATCAAGGAATTAAAAAAAGGCGTTGCTTACCAGAACTTACCATTCGTAAGTCTGTATTAGGCTTGGGTTTAATTAAGTACCTACCCTTAGTAACCCTTTTTGATTTTGGCAACAGTGGGTCTTAAATTTAATGTATTCTAGAGCCACCAAGTAGAAAAATGGTGGTTTGATAAATTAGGTCGCTAAAGCGCCGATCGGTCGCAGATAAGCCGGTCGCTGTTGGGCCACACCAGTTAAAAGTATACAGTTATTCAAAAATCGATCTCGAAACTTAAAAAGCAGTAATTCTATGATGATATGATAAGATAATGGAACAGCATTTTTTTAATATCATTTAGTGTATTCCTTTTACCTTGTAGAACTATTCTGAACCGTTCTCTGAACTGTCATTAGGTGCCAAGAACGGTTCTACAACATGAAAAAATGTCAAAAAATTGTAAAAGGAACACTTATGGTGTCGTTCCGGGCGGTTCTGGAGCATAAAAGGAATACAGCAATTGTGAGACCCTTTTAAGTGCGAAGACGTGGGCGAGGGCCCACCATGTCCAAACCAGTCCAAAAGGTGGTATATGAAAAAAAAAATTACAAACAATGATAAAGTGCAAACAAAAGAAGCACAGGAATATCGCGTTTTCTTAAAAAACAATACTTTTGTAGTAGGGAAGCCCACGATGCTAAATGGAAAAATGGGGATATAGTCCAGCGTCATAGAGACCTATTGGGTTGCAAAGCTTAGATGATAAGTAGAAAAAATGTTATACAGCGTGTCTTCGGAAGTTCTTACTAAATGAAAAACTTTTTAATTATTAGCTTCACAAAAAAATGTTGCTCTTCATAAAAAGTTCTGCTTGATGAGAAAATACATTTTCATATAAAATAATTGTATGTTAGATGTACAGGGTGGCTTGAAAAAAGACTTTTACCAAATTGATATTGTTCCGAATCACCTCGTATAAAAACACGTGTCTTCGTTTTTATACCTTTATTAACAATGGAACGTAACTATGGTTACAACAACGACAAAATATTTACTTGTAAATGTCTCGAATGCTTATATTTTATGTTTAGTACTTGTAAGTTTTTATTGTAAACTATGTTATCTTGACTTGTGTAAACTTATAGTCTGGGCCGGTAATGAAATTGACTTTATGATAATAACACTTTTAAAACCTTTTTGGGGGTTCCAAGTGACGAATATTCATACCGCCATATATGGAAGCGCCGCTTTATCCCAGCCTGTCAATGTCAAATGTTTCGGGTGTCGAACTGGGCAAACGCGTCAGTTTTTTTTTGTCAGATAAGTTTACTACAATATTTTACTTGCAATTTTTATACATTGTGTACCGAAAATCGTAAGGGTTACAGTTACGAAACCAGCCCAATCCGATACCCAAATCATGTCCATGGGTCTTACGGTTTCGTGACTGTAACACTTGTCCGACAAAAATATTACGCGTATTTTATTGCTCCTGGAGCATTTGCTGGTGTAAAAATATGTTAGTAGCTAATTTGATGCCATCGTTAATAAATCGCTTAAAAATATTTTATTTAAGATAAATCATTGTTGTTATAAGTCCCTGATGCCCTCAAGTATTAAAATCTGTTTACTCCTAGGTGTAGGTGTCATTATTTGTTATTGTGACAACGTATTTTTCTTTGACCAAATACGTCGCCTGTGGTGCATAACTCGGATGGGGTAATGGACACTTTAAACTCACTTAAAAAAATAAATAAAAAATTATATTTTGCACCATTAAATATACAACTTTACCAGTATAATACTTCTAAAATAAACATCCCCCTTTCTTCACTTAAACTGTGTGGACAATGGGAACGCCCAGTAATTTTTGGAGTCAGGATTCTACTGCCTCCTTTTCCAAATTGTGTTGAACTTAAATACAGAATTAGTAGGTCTTTGTTTTTAGTTCAACACGGTTAACATAGTAGTTATTGTTTTAAAATGTGTTAAATTTTTATTACTATTAGTTTATAATTTTAATGGCTTAAAACCTTGACTTATCACGACTTGTTTTATTTTTAAAAAAATCACAATGTTAAGTAACCTAATTAAAATGTATGCTTATTTTAAAATTCCCAAAATGCATTTTTTTAAATAAAATTTCCAAAATGTATACTTTTTTTATTTTGGGTGGTCACAGTATCATTTTGTAGCATTTTCAGTACAAATAAAAAATTGCGGAAGCAATAAACTTTACTCCGGAAGCAAACGAATACTCCCGGCGGAAACCCATCACTTTAGTAAATTAAAGATTGACACCATATTGTAAAAGCGGCTCTAAAAACATATAATAAAGTGTTTTCATTCGCCCCGAACTAAAAAAAATTAACCTGGACCCCTTAATCTCATTATCTGAATTAATGCCAACTTTTGGGTCAACCGGCACTACTGTGCGCGGTAGGAAAATGCAGTAGCGACCCAAAATAGAAAAACATTTATTATTATTTTTTAAAATAATAATAATTATTAGGAAGTTTATATCTTTATGTAGTTGTGTGTAATACATTGGTGCATTGTTAAAAATAAATAGGCATTGTATGAAAATTACCTTTAATAAAAAAGAATAATAATATTTTAATTAATTAACGGCCAAAAGTAGAGAAACTTTACAAAATACTGTATATTCTACAATATTTGGTATCAAAACCATTGTTTTTAATAACTCCTGCACATCTTTGCGACATTGACTCCAATAAATTTATGTTGTTTTTTGTTGTTGCTCATCCAGAGAAAAATCTTTAATAACTTTGGTAGCATATGAGTTTTAAGGATATCTAAACATTGATATTAATCCATAAGACCTTTAACCTAGTTTATTAGCGGACCCTGAAAAAGTGCCCCCAAGTTAGGGTTGCCACCTCTCCCGGTTTCACCTGGAGTCTCCCGGTTCCGGCACTTGTTCTTCCGGTAAACAGTGCTGAAATAAAAAGCCAAAAGTTCTGATAAAAACAAATGGAATTTTTAAACTGCATCGACAAGCTACAAGGATTTTCAATTTACCTAACATCAAATCTTTCGATAGACGAGCAGAACCCAATAAGAATGGAAATATTAAAAGCAAAACTAAGTAGTTAATTAAATTTTGAAGTGTCTTGCAAGCAGCTAGCAAAATTTTTGTAAAAATAATTAAATTAAACATATTTGGTGATATAATACACCGGCGCGGCGTGGGGTGACCCGGGAGATTATCCCCCCTCCCCACCGGCGAAATGTGGTTAGTATAAATGACATGAATGGAAACAATATTTTTAAGTATATGCGCAATATGGGCAAAAGAAGCTCTTTTTATTCCATTCAAGTTATTTTTGTTATTTTTTAAAATTTTGTCACTTAAAGGGCCTCGCAAATGCAACTTCGCCCATGCCAGTATTCCACGGTACACCACTAATGCGATATGTGTAGGTAAGACGCTTTTATTTGCAAGAAAAATATTCTTTCATTGCGCACCTCCTCCCCCTCTCACCGCGGAACATTGATCTCCCACCCTATAATATCTCTTTTCCATAATTCTAGCTTCTGGTCATTGACTATAAAAAGTGGTAACCTTATCCAAAGTATGACACTATCTCCACCATGTTTTATTGTCGGTGTTGCATACACTGAATCTTTGATGTGGTGGACGCCTTACCACATACTTTATTCCATCGGAACCAAACATATTAAACTTTTACTTTCATCCGACCAAAGTAAATTTTTCCATTGGTTTTACATCTAAGTCAAATGTTCCCTAGCAAATTTTAAAAAAGCACGTCTGTTTTTTTTCAGATAAATGGTTGTTTTGCCGGTCGTCTGGCGTTAAGGTTTCCTTTACATAAGCGTGGGCGAATGGAACGAACAGAGAGTGAGATTAAGGGGTTTTCCTTTTTATGTCTTCTGCAGTAAAATAAGGATTTCTTTGAGAGCACTTTTAAATTATTCTATTATCTGATTTGGATGCTGGGTCTTCCGGACTTGGGCTTGATTGCCATACTCCCCCGTTATTTACATTCTTATTTGTTTTGATATCTCTTCCCTTAAGGTTTAATTCCTTTGCAATTTGATTTTGTTCTGGTCCATCTTTGTATTTATTTATTATTAGTTCTTTTATTTGTACAAAAAAACGAATACCTCGTGGTATTTTACTCAACTAGTACTAATACACGACTAAACGTGACTAAACTATTAATCTTATAAACCCATAACCAAATAGTTGTTACTTAATACAAAAAAAATGTTTCCCTACTTATGTCCGCCAAAAATTAAAACATATTTCATGTATTTTGTTTATCTGATTAACAACATGAGGGATATTTTCTTTGTTAGCTGCTTACAGCAGCTGTAAGCACTCATTTTTTTGACAAATCAATGACGTCAGTCTTACAGTAGCTCACAGCGGTTGTTAGCGGCGTCGACCACTGTCTAACAGGATGAAAAAACAAGGAGGGGGAAATATAGCCGAAATTGAGGTTAAAAGTCAAACAAAATTGACTAAATGTATACTAATAACAATAACAATAGTATGTGTGGGAAACCATGTGAAGGATTAATTTACCTGCCATTAAAGATATTGCGCATTTTTGTTTCAAAACTGGAGTTGTCATTTTTTAGGTTATATTATTATTTTTTTATGTTATTTGTCATTGGCGGTAAGCGCTTTTATTTATTCGATTCACATTATAATGCCGTCAGCTGTGAGATATGCTTGTTAGAAGCTGTAAGACAGAAGAATTAGAAAAATATTCCTATGTTTTCTCATTTTGATGATAAAAGTTTAACATAATATTTAAGCATTATCTTTATATTTAGAAAAATTAAAAGTTTCTTTACATTTGGTCGCTACTGTACATTTTGGGAAAAAGAATACAACATATAATATTCAATTGCATTTTATTACGAAATATTAACAAATAAATACACACAAAAAAATTACTATTTTCATACTTATGTACAGAAATCATAAACTTTAGTAAAGCTTCGTAAGTTTCACATAACTAATACTATTATCAGATATTGGTGTTAAATTTTTTAAATGATTATAATCATTTTTATATTGTACATAAATTATAGTATAACCAAATACTATTTACAGTTTTTCAGTGCAGTTAAAAGATTCGCATCAAATTGGATGTTTTTTTAATAATATGTTTTTAAGAGATGTGGCTTTTGCAACAGAATTTGCTTTAATTTGTAGAAAAAAAACAAATAAAAGTGGTCATGTGATTTGTACTATATCTCTTACAATTTTTATACAGGTGTGGAAACGAAACCACCGACCATAGGAAATTACATAGTATGTTAAAGCATAGTCGCCGTCCGACAAAAGACGAAAGCGGTCAACCAACAGCTCCTGATCTCATTGGGCTCGGATTGCTGCTCTTGTGCAGAGAGGAATAATAGCAGGAGAGTTCATAGCAGATTGGTAGAAGGGATTAAATATACGTATTTCCTATGGTCGGCGGTTTCGTTTCCATACCGGTTTTATTTACATCATAATAATGGTATAAACAAAATAACACTTGGGTACCAGACAGAAGTTTTAATTTTGACTAAAACTATATTTTAACATGTTTAGTAAATATTTCAGTTTTAGGCTTTCGTAATCTTAATGAATACATTTTTAGCAGCACAGTAAAGTGTCTGAAAACATTGAAACAATCCCGTAAATCTATTTTAACGCTTTTCTCGCACATAATTAATCAAACTACTGATTTTATTTACTCATTAAATTAATGAATGTAAAGAGTAAATAAGTCTAAGTTTAATTTTAATGAATTTTTCAATTGATGTGAACTTTTTGACAGATAAGGTAGGTAGGTAGTAAAGCACCAAATCCCACCAGAGATCCGTATCTGCATTGTCATGAACTAGAAGATACCTCTAAAAATAAGATTTGGTTGATTTTTTCCAACAATCAACTTAAGTGAAATACATTGTGCCTCCAAACATACTTTTATTGTAAAGCTTTTGTAAATACCTAATATTTTTTCAGAATTTTATTGCCGTGTTTCCCAAACTCTTTTTACTGAGATAAAACCGAAAATCTGTAAATGTTTGTCACCATTTTCTATCTAGATACACATTTTTATTAGCTCATTGACCTATTGCAACATTGTGTCTTTGAAAATATCTTTTAGTTGGAAATCAGTTTAAAATAAATTAATTTATGTGTGAATGTGTCATCAAATTCCCTATTTAATAACCTTTCTGATTGTGCAAATAAACCCCAATCCAATCCAGTTTATTATTAATTTTAATTACTCTCAACGAGTAAAATACATTATTGATTAAAACAAACAAATTTAAGTACCTTTTAGCCAGATAAATCATCACAATATTATATTACAGACAATAAATTACACAGAGATATTACAAAAACATTTTCATAAATTATCTAATATATCCACTTAAAGTGGTAATTTTTATTTTTAACCTGTTAACTGGTTTAACGTATTTAATTTTTTGGAAAACGATTAATTAAAATAAAAAATATTTATTTTTTTATTTATCATTAACTTTCATAATAGTCCGACACCGCGGTTACTAGATCTGTCTTAAAAAAAATTATAATACAATTTTAATCTAATATATGTCAATAGAAGAATATATTTTTCTCCCATTTATAATAGGATAAAAACACTTTTCTCTAAAACCTTAAATATTTCAATTTATCTCATATTTTGCCGATACTGCTCAATTATTGCCAAAGTACCTACAGGAACAAAATTACTGTTAAAATGTCATAGAAAAAAATTATAGCCAGAAAGCTAAGGAACCTTAGCAAAAAGTACTGATATTTAACGAGAAACATACGTGTAAAAATGGTTCCGTGCTTATTGCGGCAAAAGAATAAATCGAAAACTTGGCTTTCCTCACACATACGTTTTTGAATACTTCGGCCAAGATTTTTTAGCGCTAATAGGTATTAGCTATTTTGGTTCTACGACAATTCGACCCGGACAATTGGTCGCGCGACAAATCGACGTGGCAAATATGACGCGACGGCAAATCGTCGCAGCGACAAATCGAATCGCTCAAATACGACGCATTTAGAAGTCGACGCAGACACAATTGGTTGCAAAAATTAATACATGAAATAAAAACAATATATTTATAAAAGAAAATATTAATACTCATATTTTGGTCGTAATCGGTCATATCATCCGTGACTATAATAAAAGCCTCATCTGGATTACAACTTTTTAATTTACTTTATTAAGGAAAAAAAGATTTAAACAGAACTAACCATGCCCCTCCCAATCTGACAATTTTCCTTGACCGCCTATAGCGTTTCAAACCAATAAAATTACACGCACAAAGAGAAAAGTCAGTTCTGCTTAGTTCTTATTACACGTGCTTGTGCTTTTAGTGTAGTCTCATTCCATGGATATCCGTGGATTTTGAGTAACAGTCACGGAGAAAAATATTAATTTTTATCCGTGGATATAATACAGATACGGAAATTGAGGTTGAGATTGTTAAAAATTTCCGTAAATTTAACGAATGCCGTAGATATAACCGTTGATGTAGCCTTATGTCAAATATTAAAGACTATACTGAATATTAACAACGATATTTCTCATTGTCAGCGTCGTACGTATTGGTGTGACCGCTATTTTTTATTTTATGCTGATTTCTTGAGGCATTTACTTCTAGTAATTTGGTAATATTTGGGCGAGCTACGTTTGACACCTGTTTTCTCTTCAAAATTATCTAGCTTTTCAAGCACCGCCCCACTACTACAAAACCAAATACTAAAGAAAAATATGTTTAGATTCAATTTCTCATTTCGGCGAATTTTCTTGTTTTTAGATTTTTTTAATGCATTAGAATTTAACGTTTTTGTATAGTGAAATTGTAGGGGTCCAAAAATAGATAAAGATTACAACATTCTACTTAACTTTATTGCAAGCCAAATTAATTTTTTTAAGACTTTCAACACATAAAATATAAAAATTAAGTTAATTTTGCAATAAAAAATTTAAGTGAAACCATTTTAACTAAAAATATATATTGTTTAAACAAAACAATTAAATTATGTTTTATAATAAGCATTGTATTCATAAGTAGGTAATACCACAAAAACAAATGACTAGAAATTTCTACTTTTAACTAATCTAAAATATACCTTGTTTCAAGTTTTTAAATTACATTAATTTTTGAAAATTATTCTAATTGTGGCATATTTACGTTTCTGTGCTTTTTTCAAAAGAAATATTGGATGTCCTAAAATTTGGGCAGTAATCAAATTTTCGTTAACACCTGCGCCATAAATGGGGTGACTATAAAAACCAGATTAGTGCCAAAATATCAGTTTCACGGCTCGGGATATCCTGATTATAATACAAATATCCTTTGTTTCCTAATTCTCCCCTCCCCACAGAGCTTTCTCGTTGTGAAAACCTTGTATATTCGCTGCAATTATTTTCTTAAATGACAGTGACCTTTCAGTCTTCTACTTCTTCATATCTGAGTGAGCCTCTAAAGGTGGACGTCCGGTTTTAGACAACTTATCACTTATTTTTAAAGTCCAAGAAATGGCTTTGGGCAACAGAAATGTGTCAATTTGTTATTCTACCTATATCAATCTTTCCCTTGCTGCAAAAATTTGGTCAAAGTTGAAAACAATTCATTATTTTACACTATTGTGCTGATTTACTCTATCTACAGGCCCGCTTAAATTTTTTGTTTGTTTTAAGCTAACGAAATTTAATAAAATAGGGTTATGGTGTATTTAGCAAGGAAGCAGCATTTAATAATAATCGAATTTATTTTTATGACTGATTTAATGTGAAGTAATTCGTGAATGAGTCAATGCACTACACTTTAGGACATTTTCCAATATCTCCCTTTACTTAGCTTTAAAATCGCTATAAAACATTGTCTTAAACTATAATTAAAGCATAGGCAAAATTAAATTAAATAGTTTAATATAAAGTAACTACCTCTACCTGCGTTATTTAATGTTCTTACACCCTCCCCACCATTAATCCTACTGTAGGTGACATTAGGCGCACCCAGGGAATTGCATCGCTGCAGCGTTTTAATACACAGCCGTAAAGATAAATATGTTTTTATTTATCGCTGCATTTGTATTTGTAACCTTATTTTGCTACTGGCTCTAAAAAAATTGATAATCTTTTTTGTTTATTTAAAATTAATTTTTGAAATTATAATATCCTCAAAACGTCTATTAAAATGAAATTTCAAAAAAAACTAGTGTGCGAGCGCTGCAGTGCTTTATCGCTGTAAATTGCCTGAGGGCGCCCATTGTCAGCATACGACAGACTGGTTATCTAAGCCTGGCATTTATTTTAATTACGAAAGTGAAGAATTAACAAATCGTCGGTTTAAAGGTGAAACTCACCAAGGGACATTGTATGGTTCAGGGAATAACAACGATTTTATACAAAATTTGTGATAAACCATCTTTTTTATGTATAATATATCAATAAAGATTTATGGATGTCATAAATATAACTAATAAATAATTTCTACAATAAACTTTTACTAAAAATAATTTTAAAATGTTCAAACAATTTTTTTAACAAAATGTACTTAGTGACTGTTACCTTTAAACTGACGAAATGTAGGTATGTAAAAAATTAACAGTTTTGATATGCTGTACAAATACGAACTACTCACTTGGTCAATAAATAATTGCAAAAAGTTTGTTTCACAAAATAACAAGTCAAATTTTTCTACATAAACACAATCTTTAATTTTATTACTACAATTTTTTTTACAAAAAGAGATTATATAGCCAAAAAACGTAGATATGTACAAAGAAGCCTAATTTGAGGGACAGAGAGTACTTAAACAACATAAACATTTTTTAAATGAACTAACTCCCTAAGTTTTTCCTATGTTTCTACTACAGTGGACCTGTCTGTATAGATGTTGTGCAATTTACAAAAAAAAAATACTGAAGTGTAAAATGTGTTTTGGAAATCGTAATTACAGTTTAAGAAAGCTTCTTTTGGATATTATTAGATTTAGAATAATTTATTTGGCCATATGCACAGGTTAACATTAATGTACTTTATGAATGAATAATACTAATTAAGTTTTTATAAATTATTTATAAAAACGACTAACAAGTTATGTCATGTTCTTTTTGGTAAACAAAGGTTAAGGACATATTATATGTTTAGGCAAGAAATTTTAAAGATGATGATGTACTTAAATATTGCTTCCAATTTTAAAGCCTTTATTCTTGAATAAAAAATGTTTTTTGCCTCCAAAATGTTTGTTGGCGGCTGCCAACGTAGATCAAGTTTTATTGGTGGTGACCCAGCCACCACGAATGATATATTAGCACTAACTAGCGACTTTATAAAATATATGGTATCGTAAATTTGATGACCCATTAGAAGTATCTGGGAAAATAAGTATTATTTTGCATTTTAAATGAATCTGGACATTAACTAGTCGATATTTGCAAAATCTTTCTAAATTTTCTGCTATTACAGAGAGTGAGGAAAGAGTGAGTTTGCCTAAAGACTTAAGTTTCAGTAAATTGGTAAGTTCGAAGTCATATTTGTTTGGCAAAATATATTATTTTACACAAAGAAAAAAATTACAAAAAAGGTCTTCAGGTAAAAAACTTAAAAACTATAACGTTTGTATCATACGCGTAGAGTGCATTTCTTTAATGCCCCCCACCCTTTTATTTTATGAACGGATGAACTTAAAAAATTAAACTTTAAGTTATGAAATTGATGCATAAATACTATATTTTAGACTAAATTTTAACATAGCTGCTTGGCGTCATCAATAAAAAGATCTTCAAAAGAGCTTTAAAAAAATCACATTAAGTATATCTAATTTTATTAGTTTCGGAAATACGACACCTTAGATAATTTTAAAATATTTTTTGTTGTAGTTGAAGGTATTGACTTTTTATTCTAGGGTTATAAACTACTCCTCAGGTGCTTTAAAATGTCACCCATTTATTCATTTAACTTTTTCCATGATGGCGTCCAGCAGCCATCTTAAAATTGTCACTGTCACTTTCACTTTAAAATCAAGTATTTATGCATCAATTTCCTATTCCAAAGTTTAAATTTTTATTAAATTGAGTCGTTTAAAAAATACAACGAGGGGGACCTTAAAGAAATGCTCTATACAGGGTGATCATTTTTAAGTCGGCAGTATTGCTAACTTCTTTATTATTAGAAATACGAATTCGGTCAAATTAGCAAATTAGTAGCACTTTTCCGCCAACAAAAAAACAATTGATCATCGGGATTTCGATTTATTGCAAAAAATATACTTTTTTAAATGGAACACTACAGAGAGTGACTATTCGACAGATCTCTCAAAGACCATTAAAAAGTCTTTATGTGTTATATAGAATTTTTAATAGTTTCGAAAATATGGCAAACTGGCATTTAAAAAAAAGACCCTGTATATTGCATTACCATTAAATAGATATTTTAGAGACTTACGAAAATACCACATTTAATATGTCTATCTCTTATAGTTTTGGAAATATGGCCATTCAAATCTAAAAAATAGAAAATATAATGTCTATTTTATCTTTGACACTAAACTTAGTGCGTATAGCTTGGAACTGTAGAGATAATGAAAATTTAACATAATTTTCAGATTTGGAGGGACCATATTTCCAAAGAAGAGAAGAGAGATAGACATATCAAATGTGGTATTTTCTTTAAGCACGCTAAAATATCTGGTGATGCAATATACAAGATGTTCTATTTACTATCAAATTCCTGATGGCCATATTTCCGAAACTATTAAAAATTGGATATAACACGAAGACTTTGATAGGTTTTTCGAATTGTGATATAATATACAGGGTTTTCCATTTAATCAAAGTATATTTTTGCAATAAATCGAAAAGCCGATGTTCAATTGTTTCTTTTTGTTGGCAGCACGTTAATTAGCGGAAAAACAGCTACTACATACTACTTTGCTAATTTAATGATTTTGTATCTCTAATAATAAAGAGGTTAGCAATAGTGCCGACTTAAAAATGATCACCTTGTACAAAGATGTTGTTCTGTGTTTACAGACACAAAAAAGACTTCACCCACTTACACATACGTAGGCACAGTAAAGTGACAATATCTAGCGACTTTCGACAATACTTTTTGGGTTTGGGTTGGCATGCATCACATTTGGCCCCATGAAGAGCAAGATCCCTTCAGTGCGAGGCTCCTTAGGTGCGACGCTGTAGGCTATCGCACACGTCTAGCTATGCCACTGCATATTATGACGACTTTGGACTTTACCTTAAAAGTGGCAATGATAGATATTTTAAGGCAAATTTACTTTTTTTTGAATCGGATCCACGATTTTTCATAGCAGAAATAGAAAGCCGAGATTATTGTATTTAAAGCAGAAATAATTTAAGGGCCAATGTGTGGTCAATGCAGTCACATACACGACTTTATTTTTTAATTAAAATTTTTCATAATTTAGGCTGCTATTTTGATCTTTTTTCAAAATCAATATAAATTGTTCTACATATAATTCTATTAATCATTTTAATTTAAAATACCCTATATAAAAGTGTTGGCTTTTTAATTAAATCTGGTAGAATATGATTTTAACTTCTTTGCTTTAAACCAAATCAATAATTTTGTGATATCGCGTTAATTCTATTCTGTATTTGAACTTTAATAGAAACCTACATTTTCGGGTAATGTGGTTCGAATAAATTAACAATAAAACCTTATGTTTGTCCGGTTAGGCATTTGTTTTTATTTAGTAGAACTGCCACTTTTGTAACCAAAATAAAATAATTAAAAAAAATAATAATAAAATTTTCGAAATATAATTTTTCATTTAAGTGTATTATATAATTGGTGTATTCCTTTTAGGGTCTTAAACCGCCCGGAACGACACCAAAAGTGTTCCTTTTTAATTGCAGTCTATAGTATTTTTGACAGTTTTCTAGAGCATAAAGGAATACACCAAATAGGAACCAGAGTTGGGTCGCATTCGAATACTCAGTATTTTGAATAGTACTCAGAAGACATCGGGCCGGTATTAGAATAGTATTCGAATAGATTTATGTGTTTGGAATTCGGTATTCGGCAGAATACTTTTTTGGTCAGTATTCAGGATTCAGTATTCGAATAGTTTTTCAATATTCGACGAATACTTTTTGAGCATTCGAATACCGGCGTACCAAGTATTCCAATACCGAAGAACACCGAAATGTGGATAGCAGTATTCTAATACCGAAATTGCCATTATTGATGGTAAATTTTGGAAAGCTGTGAGCGAGAATAGGGAAAAAATATGAGGTAGGGAACTTTTTTTTGCTCTTCAAAATTTTTAAGGAGTTGTAAAAACTTAAGTGAGGTCTTTTTTTTGGTCTTCAAAGATTTTTAGTACCGCTTTTTTTCCCTTCATTATTCGAATACCGAATCCGGGTATTCATGAATACGGAGTACTCGACCCAACTCTGATAGGAACTGACCCATTATAGTACATAATATAAGAAAAACAATTTCAAAAGTAAAACACAAAATACTATAAAAATAAAAATAATAATATATATTACACAGGATGTTCTTAAAGTTATCGGAACTCTCGGGCTTATTTTGACGTATAGAATTTACTCTTTAAATATTTTACGGTCATTTCGAAAGGCCATGTATCCATCTTCGGACAAATTTATTCATTTGACAATAGTTAAAGATAGTTTTCGATTTAAAAAATACAAAAAGAAAAACCTTTAACTTAACATACACCATCGTCTACTACTTTCAAGTAAACAAAATTAAGTGACAGTTCGCCATATTTACAGATAGAACGAGATCATTTATCTACAGTAACTATCACAGACAAATTAACAAGAATACCGCCAGACTTGTACAAATTACATCTCAAGGACATCAATTTTTTTAAACAGTCACTGGACTACCGATATTTTTATTTACAACATAAAATTTATGTTTATTTCCGAAATAGCCCCATATGACCGCTATGTTCTCTATGACCAGGTTAAACGGCATGACAGCTACAGCCCCAATAAGACAGAGGCAAAATTTGAAAAAACCAAATCTGTATACATTAAATGATTTCAAAACACCGAATATAAACATATAAATGTTGACTCCTCCGATAAAAACAACTATGAGATCTATTACTGATGGACATGGTATAGGAAACCATGCAGCCAGTAAAATATTGCTTATCTGTAAGGGTAACGTTACCCAACTATAACACGAACACCCTAATAATAACTTATACTTAATTGGTATGCCTTTGGAATGTACCACTAAGAGGATTCCTTGAAGCCAGCGTTTTCTTTGCTGTATGAAGTCTATCAGCGTAAAGGGGATTTTTCCCACATGTCCCCCTCGATGAAATTGAAGGTGTAGCCCATGCTGTATGCTTTCATGGCGAAGTAACAGTCCTCTGCTATGGAACCATCCCGACCGTTGTCAAATGATACTGCTTTTTCTGCTGCTGCCTGAAAAAAAAATATTTTGTTACAAAAAATTATATTATGATCTGGTTATCCCCATATTGTTTTTGCACTTTTTAATACCGAGTGCCGAAGAGTTTACTTTTTGACTGTCTCTTTTTAACAATATTAACAAAACCTGAACAGTTATTCCAATAAAAAATAATTTTTGCATACATGACAAGTTTTTCCCCATAACCGGTTTTTTTCGAAAATTACTGATCATTTAGATTTTTAAATGAAAGACTCTGTATATTTTTCTTTATTCTTATTAGAATCCGACCAAAACTGGTTTTCCGGCCGAAACTGAAATTTCGGCCATGGCTTCAGTTTCGGCTGAAACCGAAACTCACGTGGTTAAGTATAAAATACCTTAAAATATTGAAATTTGGGGCGTATATACAATGTTGAACCATATGGGAACCTTTTTATTTTTGATTTCTGAAAAAATATATTTCCGATAAAAATCTCTGCATACAGCGAAACTCACAAAACACGAGGTAGGTGAAAATTAACGAATGACCCATTTTGAGATTTTAAACCACACAACATCTATAGCCCCAGTGAGAGTCGCGCCTCTGCCGCGCTCATGTCCCGTGCCGCTCACTGTTTGCCGAAAGCTTTACTTATTATAAAAATACAATTAAATTAGCAAAACCTTTAAATTACCAAAAGTTGGTCAACATCTTAAAGAGTGTAAACGCATCTAATGTTTTTAATGTTTTAATCAATTAAATATTTGACCAAGTATTTAAGTTATTGATCAATAACTTGGTATGTGTGAGAAAGCTTAATGGTAAAAAACAATCTTATAATTTTGATAATTATATTTACATATACTGAATTCATACGTGTGCGAAAATCTAAAAATAAATTAAAGGACTGAATTGATTTTAACGTATAACGCAATTTTTTTAAATATTCGTGCTTGGCCTTTTTAATGTCCATAATATGGGCTGGCTAGGATCTTCAGAAACTGACCCTCAAGGCAGATCGGCAGAAACCCTTGCAGTCAGTAACTCTCTTACCAACATTATTATGGCACCTACCTACTTTCCTAGAGTCCGAAATCATAGTTCAAACCCCTTAGATCCCTTTCTTACCTTAAACCCAGAACTCTATGAAGCATCTATTGCTGCCCCCTAGGAGCTTAAATCATGTCTTAATTACTGGATTATATATTTTTCGTTATCCTTAAATTTTCCTCAAAATAAAAAAAAAGCCACACCCGAGAATGTCAAAATGACTTTTTTATAACATTGTAGCCCTCCACTTTACTTACGTCACTCTTAAATTGTATATTAGTGAAATATACACTGTTTAGCATGTAATTACCTTACCTTATCTTAATCTGACGCGTTTAAAAATTATTGATGGATATATTTTTGTTTTTTTACGATATCACATTCACACCTTGCCGCGAGGCCGTAGGCCACCGCCTACGCGTAGGTACGCTACTGCACCATTTAAAATTTTGGGGGTGAGTCTCACCCCAACTAGACGGTACTTCAGGGGTTTCTCCCAAAAATCAAAACTTGACGGGTCTGACCGTTTTTCCTTAAATAACCTGGAGTGCCCAAAATTAGCCTTGTTCATTTTTAAATGGCACCCATATCAAATTTCAAAACTCGCCGCGCCTGCTCTCTCTACAACTGCCAAGTTTGAAGTCTCTGTTATTATTTCCGTTGATATGACAGCTTATATTTAGTAGAGGTACTTAACCGGGTACAAGGTATCCTCCGGTATATTAATCTGCCAGGGTGTAGTAAATCCCAAAATTCCCATTTGGGCTTCCCTACCACTAAAGCAGATCTTCTTTCCTTCGTATTAAACAACTGAAACAAGTCTATTGAGTTTCTAGGTGAGCCCCAGATCGTTGCTGTCGATATATCTAAAACTTCCGACCAGGTCTGACATGACGCACTTCTCAATAAACTTCCCACGGTCTCCCAAATAAACTCTGTTCTTGGCTCTCTAGTTTAGTTATCTTTCTAATCTACGTATATTAGTCATTATGGATGGCCACTCTTAAAGTTTCCACGAAATTAATGCTGAAGTGCCTCAGGGTTCAGTACTGGCACCAACTTTGTTTCTCCTTCACATCAACGACCTTCTCTCTCTTCCACAACCAATCCCATTCATAGTCTTGCTGACGATAGTACCCTTCACTCCAGTTTTCACGTTCCCAAACCAATCTCTAAGCCCGACTTGGAAAGCAAACGCAGGGCGATGCAGATATTTCTTTCACAGGACCTCAATTTAGGGGGCATCACATTTGAGAATACCCTTAACTGGCATAAACACATCAAAAAACCTGAGGTTTCTCTTTTAAGCCAAAAAATATTTTTCCCTTCTAACTCATACAAAAAATATTTTTCCCTTCTAACTCATACACTTTATATATATCCCAAATTCGACCGTCTCTAGAATATTGTTCTCATGTCTTGGGAATGGCGTCCTCCACAACCCTCAGCATTCTTTATTCCATTTAAAGAAGCGCTGTTCATCGTATTAATTATCCTTTGGTTACTGTCAGACTTGCTGCTGCCAGCGGAGCTTCTCCAAATCTTCAAGTTTTTAAGTCCCGTGTTAACAAACTTCCTCTTACCTCGATTAAGACATCCACGGTACGTTAGTATTTCGTGGATTGTCCGAAGAATAATATATATTTCCTTTAAATAAAATAATTTGTCATTCGAAAATTTCTGCGGAACAACGTTGTAAGTGATAACGCACTTGATTACCTGGGGGTATGTTGTTGCATTTGTCGGTGCAGGTGGTAAATTTTTAAACGATTTTAACGATTAAATGTGCGTGGTAAAAAACGTAAATCACACATTGCTCAGTCGCAAAACAACCAAATAAAAAAATCTAATTAAAAAGGGGACTTAGTGTTTATCAGTTTAAAACGTTGTAACTGTTAAAATCGCACAGCGTACCACTGGTATATTTTATCTTATTTCGATAGAATATGACATTCTAAATACAATGACACCTCATGTTTTTTGACACTACTGCTGTCAAAAAAATATTTTTTATTTTCCAATCTAGAGTTAGCATATCCTCAAAAGCATTTTATTCCGAATAATTTGGTACCACATGGGCGGTCAGAATAACATATTCTATCAAAATAAGGGAATATATACCAGTGGTAACATTTAAAATTTAAAAGTACTTAGCAGTTATTTCCATTTAAAGGTAAGCGCACTGCGCACATACGACGGCATCGGACGGATGGTACGGATCGGAAAAATGGTTTTAGTGAAATTAAATGACACACACGCACATGCAAGGCAAGGGTGAATCTTTAATTTTAGCGTTTTTTAAACGTGGGTGAAAACCCTGGGTTTAAACCCCGGGTAGGAATCGGCCTAAATAGTTGTCAAATAACGTAAATTCTAATCTGTATTGCAGATATGGACTAATATTCGCCAGATTTTAATTAAGGTTGCTATATTTTCGCAGGATTTTTTAAACCCTGTATCTACCGTTCCGGGATCCGTACCGTCCGTCCGATGCCGTTGTATGTGCGCGTACCTTAAACCGGAAGTAACAGAAACAAGTAAATAAATCAACCAATCCACAATTATCTTAAATAACGATATACCAAAATTTATTTTTCTACCGTAAAAGGTAAAAAAGTTATAGAGGAGAACCACCTGTGAGAAACACCCGGTAGATTTTCTGCCGCTCCTGACAAATTAATAAAATGTAAGTTACAACGTTGTTCGAGTCCGCTTCAATTATCAATGGATTGTATTTTTATAAAGTTGATAAAAAAATGACGCCACATCAGATTACAAGACAATAAAATAAATCAGATATTTACAATAATACTTTTCGATAGCAACATAGCAAGTCTATTGAATTTATCTCCTTACGTAAATATTAGCCAACAGGGTTCCGATGACAATTTCAAAGATAGGTTATAACAAAGCTGCATGAGTATTTCTAATTACTTACCCTTAAGGGTCGTCCATTAATCACGTGAAGCCTGAACAGGGAGGGGGAGGGGCACGGAAAAAATCACTAAACATCACTAGGGGAGGGGTGTAGGGGAGATATCACAAGTATTTATTTTTTGTTAAAAACAATTTTAAAGCCTATCTGAATATTTTTATCACAGTTCTTTATTTTCTAGAATAAATTTAGATTAAACTTACTTTTATTTAAGAATAATATTGTAAAAAAACACAATATATTTTGTACAAAAAAAATACATATGATAGGGAATGGGGGAGGGGTTAAAATTTTGTTAAAAAACATCACGTAATTAATGGACGTCCCCTTACATAGTAGAGTGTCGCCTTAATTGGTACCACCCTACATACCCTTTCTGGATTCGGTAAGTCTTAACAGAACTTTCTAGTTCTAGTCCCTGGGCCAGTAATGAAATGAACTTCATAATAAGAACCCTTGTAAAACCTTTTTAGGAGGGTTTTTATGAGTCTACCACGAATATTCATACCGCCATATATGGAAGCGGCGCTTTAACCCAGCCTGTTATGTGAAATGTTCGGGTTTCGATGTGGGCAAACGTGCCACTTTTTTTGTTGGACAAGTTTCCCTCAATATTTTACATGCAATTTTTAAACATTTTGCCAAAAATGGTAAGGGTTACAGTCACGTAACACGCCTATATAGTCCGATACAAGTTATGGTTTCATGACTGTAAGCCTTACCATTTTTGGCAAAATGTTTAAAAATTACATGTTAAATATTGAGTTAAACTTGTCCGACAAAAAAGAAGCGCGTTTGACCAGACCGACCCCGAAACACTTGACATTGACATGCTGGGTTAAAGCGCCGGTTCCATATATGGCGGTATGAATACTCGTGGTAGACGTGTCAAAAGGAAGCCCCTAAAAAGGTTTTAAAAGTGTTCTTATCATAAAGTCCAATTAATTACTGACCCAGGGACTATTCTGTTTTATCGCTGTTATACGATAAAAAATGAAATTTGGTATACCGTTATTTGACATAGTTGTTGATTACTTGATCTATGCTCTTGTTTTTCATTACTTTCGGTTTAACAGGAAATGACTGGCTACTATTGAATTTTTAAATGGCATCACCGGTATATGCCCAAGCTTTATGTTGTTATAGACAGAGTCAGTCTAAAATTGCCTCAAGATTCCAATGTGCTCAAGATGTGCCAATACATTTGAAATGGCTAGAAAAATATTTGTTTTTTGTTGTATGTTAAATAGTCAATTGTCTTTTTTTATATAGATACCCTAAATAATCGTAATAATTCAAAAAACGTTTTTTTTTCAAAACCTACATATATTACCCGATATACAGTGCATTCCAATTAAAACGACCCACCCCATATAATACTGTTATTTATACAATATAAAAAGTCCTAAACAATCCTGTCAATTTTGTTTTTACAAAAATCAAAAAATTTAAAATGGGAAAGGGGATCAAGCGATTACTTAAAGAGTTTCCAATTTCCTCTTGAATAGTTTCACATTTTTTAAAATTGGTTTAGTAGTTTTCGAGAAAATTCTTTAAATACCGGATATGTTCAGTCGGAGGCTTAACCCTATAAACTTTTTATTTCTCATAATATCCACATAAAATTTGTTACGTAAATCACATGAATCTAATTTTGTTTCACGAATTATTGTTGTTTTTATCACTTCTGCTTTAGCCAAAAATTATCTTAACTTTATACTTAAAGTGAGGTACTCGGTATATGTTTACTTATTTAAATAGCAAATAAAATTTTCAGTATACACTGCGTTTGCTATTTTTTAACATCTTAATTATTTTGAATGTTTAATCTAAAGTGTCATAAATGCGATAAAACAGTAAATTTTAGACCAAGCAGTTACGGAAAATCAATATTCACAGCTATTTTTCCGTGACTCTTTGTTCCTAAACTTAAAGTTTCATAGCATTTATGATCCTCTACATTAAACATTTTAAAATATTTAGAGGTAAGATGTCAAAATAGAGCTAATAGTGTCATTATACTTTAAAATGCAATTTTTTATTCAGAAAACTAAAAATATAGCGAGTGTCTTATTTAAAATAAGAAACTTAATATCATTTTCGGATAAATCGATCCATCGAAAGTGACAGACAATAAAAAAATCTATAAAAAATGCATATTTATGTAATATACTTAAGTAACAAATTTAATTTTTACATTTTTAAATAATAACAAGGATATTGGATTTTAAAATCAAGCGACTTGGCAACGCTGTTGGCGCCTCCAATAAAAAATACAAAAAGGATTATTCTCCAATTTGTGCGAAGTGTTTTAGTAATTGTCATCATGGCTTCCGTTAAGAATTCTGCGTGTGATGTATACACTTCAAGTGTAAAATATCCAGTAACTTATGCTTTGTGACATGTTTGTGACTTTATATAAAATTACGCGGAACGCTAGCTGATAATTACACTTTGTTTCATTTAGGTTTGTAGACAATGATATTTTTTCTGAAATTAAATGCCTTGCTTGCTTGTAGCCGAGGCACAAACCAAAAATCGGATAATTTCTGGAAATATGATAAATATTTTTCGTCACTTTTAATCTGGATACTCATTTTTATCATCTGATTGACGGTGTTGCAACATTGTGTCTCTTAATTAGGAGTAAGTCCTGAGTAGGGACACTAAGTATTCAGGGGAATTTTTTCAAAAGCAGAACCTTTTGACGTTTTTGCTGGTGGGGTTTATATAGGAATAAACTGTGTAAGGACAGTTTTACTTTTGTTGGATAACCCTGCAGTTTACATCGCATACCTACGTGACAACAGAAGCGTCCAAAGATAAATTTTTGGTTAAAACGTTTTTGTTAGAACTGATAATAAATAATATCATTGTTTAAATTTATCCAATCAAGTTTTACACAATTATGCTCTAACTAATAATTTTATTTAATGTCGGTTATCAAATTTAATTCGTATTAATTAAGTGAATCATGTTAGATTGCTATAAACGCATAATATAAGCTTAAAATAGGTGAACACTAAAATAACACAGAATTAGTCATTTTATTATCAGATCTTAGGTTAACAGGGGTCAGAGTTGCAATGTCTAGTGTAATTATGTTTGTAAGAGAGTAAGATAAATCTACTATGTTTAATGTACCATAAGACATAAAATATATTATAATATGAAATTCTAAGATAATTTTTGGCTCGAGATATCGTGTATCATTCATTGTGCATTTTACCACGAGTACAAAGCTCGCATTTCTAAAAGTAAAACACAAAATTAAAATCAATAAAAAAATTCAATACTAAATAGGTAATTTTTAACTTTTCAAAAAACAGTTAAGAATCGTTTTGAATCAATTAACGAGGATCAGGCACCGATTCCATTTCTCAGACAGTCGCTTTTCACCGCACCCCTCTCACCTTTTTTTGCAAAAGATATTCAGAGCGGTAAATTACTTCATTTTCAATTTCTAAAGCAATATCGCAATCACACCAGTGCAACTGTTGAAACCAATTACTTCAGCACAGTTAAGAAATAATAAAAGATGAATTCGCTGACAGATTTGCTTAAATTAAGAGGATGCCGTAGCACGTTAAATTAGCTAAAACGCGATTCGCTGCCGTTTTTTAAATATTTGTTTTGAGAAAAGTTGTACATAGAAAAGTTTCTTAAAATGATCCAAAGATTATCGGAAAGTTAATTGATTTTTGGTAATGATAAATAATTAACACATTAATTTCTCAAAATTACAAAACCGTAAAAATTACCAACTTTCCGATAATCTTTGGATCATTTTAAGAAACTTTTCAATATACAACGTTTTTCTTAAACAAATATTTAAAAAACGGCAGGGAATCGCGTTTTAGCTCATTTAACGTGCTACAGCATCCCCTTAAAAGGTATTCTTTCGAGTCATGATCAGTTTCACTTTGATTAGTTCATTGACCTGCATATAATCCTAATTTGATCACGTGACTGATACCATTTGAAATATTAATAAACATTCAGAATTAAGTTAGCCACATAAGTTTAAAAAGAATGGTATTAGTTTCAGTTTTATTAGTTTGTTCACTGATCATGTCTCGAAAGAATACCACTTAAACCAACAAAACCAGCACATTAAGCCATTTCTAATTAATATTACTAATAATCTCTAGAAATGCAACTGATCAATTTAAAAAGTAAAGCTTTGTGGGGTAGATAATTTACAGAGTTGAAAAAAAGTTGGAAGAGTTGGAGGACAGAAATGTATGTACGTAACGCAATAAAAGTGGATAGTCATAAAAAAATGCCGTTGTTTCGAGGCATTTATATTCGACGAATGAAATTCTCTTCCAGATTGGGTGCTGACTATTTTTGGATAGACATATTTGTGCGAGCAAATCAATATTCGATTCGAAACTCGAATCGAATAATTCGTAAATTCGAATTGTTCAAAAGTTCCCGATTAATTCGAAAAATTTCGTATAGTTCGAATTTTTTCGTGTATTCAAAATGTTTTCGAATATTCGAATTATTGTAGTAATCGTGAATTTTCGAGGATATTAAATTTAGGATCTGTTATGCGTGATATTTAAATATAAATTTGACAAATAATAACATTTGAAAAAAATATAATGTTGAAAATTATTGTATTTCGCATATTTATCATACAGGGTGTTTCATAAATCTGTTACTAAACTTGAAAAATAATTTATGTTTTGCATTTTATACAGGGTCTTTCAAAAATGTTATATTAATAATATAAAAAAAAGATTTTATTTTATATATATTTATATTAAAATAAAAAATTGTGCCTGAGGGTCTTCTTCAGATAATTAATTGTTAATCAAAAGGGATATTATGGGTCAGTAGAATATTTTGATGCCCAATGTTATGGAATCTTAATTGGATAAAATAAAGAACCCATTCATATTTTGATAATTAGTGAATAGTTCGCATTATTCGTGAATTATTCAAAATTTTTTGAATTATTCGAAAATTTTCGAATTATTTGAAATGTTTCTCTATTCGTCAAATTTCGAATAATTCGAAAATCCGAATTATTCGATTCGAATTTCGAATCGAATAATAATATTCCATTCGATTCGATTCGATCGATATTCGCACACTACATTCGCGTACAGAGTATCCCCGTAGTTAAAAAACTAAGACGTTTAGGGCATACGTTCATATGATGTATTTTTCTAATTTTGATTGTAGCATGCCCGTTGGACAACCACGATTAAGCTTGAAGCCGTGAAGCGACCGCTTCAGCGCTGGGAAAAGGGGGCGCAAAAATACGGCGCAAAAAAGAGTTGGAAGACGTTTTTTTGCTCTTCGCTTTTCTGGGGACCATTTTTTTGTGGATGACGAGGCGTAAAAACGCAAAATAAGTAGGCGCCTTTTAAAAGTGAGGTTTTTTTTCTCTTCAACTTTTTCGGCAAAAAAATCCCTTCCGGTGTTTTCAAATACCAAGGGGGCGCAAAATTCAAAAAAGCTTTGTCCGGCGCTGTCGGTAAGTCGGGATTCTTGGTAAATATTTGCGACAATTCGAAACTATTTTCTATTATAACTGCGGCCTCAGTCGACCAAGTTGTGCAAAAAAAGGGTGTGTCCGACAGAAAACCAGCAAACATACCTAAGTAATAAATGTTTTAAAATAAAAAATGGTATTTAAAATTGTATTTGATCTAAATATTACTGTGAGCATAAAAAAGCCAACAATAAAATATGCTTAAAAATTCAAAAAATGTTCGTCGGACAACCAGTCTCTTGGAAAACCAACCAGTTAAATAACTGAGGTAAGTTACTAATGTTTTTTTAAATAATTTTTGGTGTTTTGGATAGTATTTGATTTTAATTGTACTAGAGCATAAAAATAAACAAAAATTATCTATGTTTCATCGGACAGTTTAAAGTTTAAATAGTTTAAAAATCTCCGTCGGACAAGCAGTCTCTTGAAAAATCAGTCACTGGGATAACTAAGTTTGTTGTCCTTGGGATATGGTAATATGGCTTAATGATTGACAAGTTAGTTAGCTCTGTTGGTAGTTACCCTGCTTTTTGATCCTGGTTTTCTTGGGTTCAAATTTGGTGTACATGAGACGTGCCTAATGTGGATTTTTCTGGTTTAATTGTTAAAACTGTTTAAAGTGGGCTGCTCATTGCAGAATTAACTACTTAATATTCAAAATAAATAAATATCACAAAAAAGCTGATTGACACAAATACCTAAATAAGAAGAGCTCTACGAGGCAAAACATTTATAGTACAAATATTTATTTTAACTTTTATGCCGTAATTTATAACGACACCGATTTAAAAAAATAACAAATGGTTAACTTTTGAAAAATCAACATAATATTTTTAAATTTTTAAAGTTTTATTTATACTGAAAACAATATTGTAAGTGATATACCGGCTGTTTAGAAGGCTGTGACGACCTCGCGAAGCCCTATTTTTAACCCTAAAAAATGAAATAATGGAAATAAAGTTGGGACTTTTTTATTGAAAATGTCCTCCTCTTCTGGAAACTTTTTTAAAATTCTTTAAATTTCATGTCATTATTTTTAAAATTATTAACAAAAAACTAAACACCTTTTTTTTCTTTTCTTATTATGTAAATATCCCATAGCTTTGTTAAAGTATTTGGGACTTCTCTTTTATGAAACTTAGGTTTTATTTAAAAACAGATGCCTGCAAATTTTAATCTATGTTTTTGTTTTTTGAAAACATGTATTATAACTAGAGTCCAAGTTATTATTATATCTCTGTATTTAGGTTTTTTTGAATGAAATATTTTTATATCATACAATGCACCTAATTTACCAGAAGTGCAATTATTATTAAAATATTATTTTTTTTAATTTGTCTCATTATTATATAGTATATGGGGTTTTCCATAAATTCAAGATTTCTTATAAAAAGTAACCTGTTTTTATCCTTGCAATAACAAATTGTTTTGAAATAAGGCGTATATAATAAATGAGTAATTTATACACTTGTTGATTTCATCAATTACGTAAAATAATTATAATTTTCAGATGAAACAAATAAAAATGATAAAAACAATAAAACGCCGGTCATAGCTATTTATGATACAGATGCTACAAGTTAAGTTTTATTTGGTGCAAATAAAATATCAATGCCAGATTAAGACTACCTGATGCCCTAAGCAGTCGGGTTCTTTGGTGCCCCCATCAGTTTTGTAAAATACAAAAAGTTATTTAGACATTCAATTGTTTATCAAAACTTTCTGAAGAGAAAAAAGTCTTCACCTTTCTAAAACATAAAAAGCCTTTAAATTTATACAAAAGGGGCGAAAACATCATAGTACTTTTTCCTTCTCTTTTCTACTCTTTATGAGGTCCCTTAGCAATTGCTTAATTTGCTCCGGAACTGATTATAAACAGAAACATGCAATCACCTCCCTGGTAGCGCAGCAAACGGAGTCTTTAACTCAGAAGGCCTGGGTTTGATCCCCAGCCGGAAAGTTATTGGTTAATAAAAAATAAATGGTACTGTAAAATGTTTCAGTGCTTGGACAAAGTTGACGGAACAGGAAAAGATGGGTTGAACATGTAATAAACCGACACTCCCAGTTCTTTGGTACTTAGACAAAACCCTTCGTAGGCTGTCACAAGGATAAATAAAAAAAACTATAACTAATAATATAACTATAATAGGTCAACTGGTCAACTGTAAATAAGTACCAAAAACGTTTAGGAAATAGCAGGCGTTCTCCAAACTCTCAATATACCAGGCGTCATGTCAAGATAAAAAGAAAAAAAAGTTAAATAATGTATACCTCTTTATCTGACGATTTTTGACATGAAAATTAAAAATTCCTATAGTGTTTTATACATAATTTTAAAGAAAAAAACATTCTTTAAAAGGTGCAAATAAAACATAATAGGCGCAATAAGAAAAACAAAATTAATAATGGTATCTCAAAACTGAAACATTAAAATTATTATCTGAACACAGAAATGTGTTGTTCCTAAAAAGTTATCCTAATAATCATTTAGATAGAATGCAATGGTGATATTCCTATACAAACTGTTCAATAATATGCTTAATTGTAGTGATTTAATTAATTCAATTACTTTTCAAACTCCCTCTAGAACCACACGTAGTCAGCAATTGTTTTATGTAAATAAACACCGGACTAATTACGGGCAAAACGTGTTTGTTGATCGTCTCCTAAAGAATTAAATTGATAATTATAGAAATATTGATTTATTTAGAGAGCGATAGCTTTAGTATAAAAGTTAATTTTCATTAATGTTGTCTTTTTTACAAATTTGTATTGTGATTTTGTTTTTTTGTATTGTGTACCATTTGGAGTTTTATACTCCAAATAGTAGAGGAAGCCACAGGCAATACTTTGTTATTTTTGAAATGCAATTTACCTTAGTCGAAAAGTTGATTGTTTGCGAGTTACAGGGTGTCCAAGTAAAAAAATAAATGGAAAATTTGACACCCTGTATCTTGCAAACCAGCAACCTTTCGACTAAGGTAAATTGCATTAGATCATTGTATTTTGTAAACTTACTAAAATAAAATAATAATTGTAAATTGCATTAATTAAAATTCCGACACCCACGGTACTCTGGTATTTAGGCATAGACCTTCGTGGAATGTCAAAAGATAAAGATCATTGTATTTTGGCCCGAGGAGTTTGTGGTAGCATTTTTATGAAGCTTTCAGAAAAATCCTGGTGGCCCAGATAATGTGTGATTGATTGATTTTGTGTGGTATATTAATTTTATCTTTTTAAGATAATCTGAAATATTTCATAAACGGTTGCTCGTATCGATATTTACCAGGTATACCATTTTAAGACAAAAATTATAGAAGAAAAGGTTTTTTTATTAAAGTCATATTATACAGAGGCACCAAAAAGTTATAGTATTTTAAAAAAAGCAAAGAACTGCAGGTGGCTCCCTCTACATTTTATAATAAACCTATGGGCAGCTTTCGATTCCCAATCCCAAAAAAACCCCCATACCAAATTTGGTCCAAAAATGTTTAATGTTAAAGAAAATACAAAAAAACTAAATAAAATTAAAACTCTGACACCCTGTATCTCCCAAATGGTCAACTTTTGGACTAAGGTAAATTGCGTTAGATCGTCATATTTTGGCCTAAGGAATTTGCGGTAGCTTTTTGTACAGACCTTTTAGAGACACCCTGTGTATCAAACCATTTACCCTTGAAATGGCTCGAAAAGATTAATTTTATTATCCCTAAAAAAGGGTATTCTATTTAAAACTACAAATACACATGGTGTCTCTAAAAGGTGCGGAAAAAAGCAACCACAGATTCCTGAGGCAAAAATATGACGATATAACCCAACTTACCTTGGTCCAAAAGTGGCGAATTTCGGAGATACAGGGTGTTAAAAATTTATTTTAGTTTTAGTTTTTCATAAATAATTTTGGTAATATTAGGTGTATTGATACCACATTTGGCTAAAAGGAGTCTTCACAGATAAGAAATAAGAATCTGCTATCAATTTGATTGTTAACATTAGGGGGCACCACCTGCGGTATCTTGAACATTTTAAAAACGAAATAACTTTTTGGAACCACTCTGTATGTAAATTTTAAAGAAAAATTCTTATTTTTCAACATATTTTACATAAAAATGTATACTTTGTTAAATTTAGTTTAGGCAACCGTTTTTGAGATATCTGGATTTAAAAAATCACTTTCTGTAAGGCCAGGTCTACGCTATACAAAGTGTTTTAGCATTAGATACTAATCTTTTACAGTGTGAATCCTTAGGTGAATTTAGGAAGAAATGTTCAAATAAAGCGATGTCCTAAAAGACTTATTTTTTGAGATACAGGATGGTAAATTTGAAAAAAATAAGCTTTGTTACCATTCTGTATCTCAAAAGTTAAGCCATTTAGGACATAGGTTTATATGAACTTTTCTTTTAGAATCACGTAAGGATTCATACTTTAAAAGATTAGAATCTAATGCTGAAACACCCTGTATAGCTTAGACCAAGCGATACAAAAAGTTATTTGTTAAAATCCTGATATCTCAGAAACGGCTGCCTAAAGCAACATTTACTGGGTACACCTTTTTTTATGTAAAATATGTTGAATAAAAATATTTCTTTTAAAAAAGTTACATACCAAGTGGCTCAAAAAAGTTACTACGTTTTTAATTTGTGCAAGACACCACCGTTGGGGCCATTTAAAGTTAACAATAAAGCAGATAGCAAATTCTTATTTCTCACATTCTAAAACCCCTTTTAGCCGAAGATTGTGACAACAGACTTAATATTTACAAAATTATTTATAAAAAACTAAAACCAGAATATTTTTTGACACCATGTATCTCCGAAACCATCCACATTTTGATTAAGGTAAGTTTTGTTAGACCATGGTCATATTTTAGCCTAAGGAATCTGTGGTAGCTTTTTTCCGCACCTTTCAGAGACACTCTGTACAAAACTAAAACCAGAATATTTTTTGACACCATGTATCTCCGAAACCATCCACTTTTTGATTAAGGTAAGTTTTGTTAGACCATGGTCATATTTTAGCCTAAGGAATCTGTGGTAGCTTTTTTCCGCACCTTTCAGAGACACTCTGTATAAAACTAAAACCAGAATATTTTTTGACACCATGTATGACACTGTATAATTTGTCGGTTTTAGGGTTAGCACAAGCCCAAACTGCATGTAAAAGGTCATTTTTCCAGATAATGTTTTGAAGGTAAAATCCTAACAGAACGACAGGCGACGGATTTGAGCAACCATAGGTTTCATGTTCTAGAGACCTTCAAACATAAACATCAATATCAAACATCACAAGTTACAATTACTGATTACTTATTACCAAAATACGTTAAATTATATTTTAAAATAACTAGATTATACATATTTATATTACAACAGAAAAATATTATAAATATATACGTGACGTAAGATTGTAATAGTCATAAAGGTGATACATCCAATTAAATAGAACAATGGCACTTTTATCCTTTTCAATTGATAACTGATATATCTAATTTATATTCCATATTTACTTAAACCCAACAAAGGGTACACTAAAATGATAACCAGTACATAGTTCTGATGGAAGTAATCTTATCTCGTTGGTATACAAATATCGAAAATTTGGGTGTTTTAAAGGTATGCTTATTAAAGCAAATACAATTTCGAATTTTTAATAGACCAAACCTTAAACATATGTTAAGAAATAAGTTGTTGGATATACCGGGTGTCAACGAATTTATTAGACAAGCCATAACTCCTAGAGTATTAGACATATTAAAATGAGACTTGGTATAGGTAGGGAAAGTTTACGCATATTTTTACTTTCCAGTCACTTCCAGCTTAACAGAAAATGACTTTAATTTCGAATTTTTAAATGGAACACCCGGTATATTTTAACATTTTTGGATTGTTAATACAATTACTAATAGTAATTTGACATTTTTAAAAGTTTGTACGCCTACTTAATTTTTTAAGAGTCATTTTTATTATTGCATCTAGGTGGCTATAATCCTTTATTTATGACTTTATTTTTAATCCGCAAATAAATTGGTATCGTTGGATTTCCAAAAATCATTTTCCATTAAAAAATTGAAGTCATTTCCTGTTAAATCTAAAGTAAAAATAAAAGTGAGAAATATGCAAAAACTTCTCCCATGCCATTTATCTATATTTAGTCTACTTTTGATATGTCTAATACTCTAGAAGTTATGGAAGTTATGGCTTGTCTAATAGATTTGTTGACACCCGGTATAGTTTTTCCATGTTAGTTGGACTAGCACAAAATGCTTATTTACCACGTATAGTTAATTCCATCGATATTTCATTTAGTGTTCCAATCTCGCAGAATAAATATCCCTGAAGATGCCTCGTGCAATCGATGGCGAAACGTCGGTAAACGATGTTAATTTGCCGCGGTCCAAACTCAAAAACCAAGATTCCTCAGGCGATATTTCATTTGTTTACATTATTCAAAAGCATCGCAAATTAGTCTGGGTATATTAGGTTTTGTCATGCAAGTAATTACAATAAACTATAACTGTATATGTATATCTACCATAAAAATTATAAAAAAATTATTTTAAATTTTCTGGACTTGCAAATTTTGATTGTACTGTAATTTGCCTTTTAAAGTAGTTCTTTTAGTTGTAATTTATTTAATCAAATTATTAATTAATTAATAAGTTGCTTATTTAATTGAATGTACCTATTTTTTTATTTCTATTTACAAGTAGAACGGTTAAAGCTAGATAAATGTATTTATTTAAGGTACATTTAAAATACTTTAAGTTCGGTCTCGTTCTGCCGACTTCAATAAATTTGCCGATAAATAAATTATATTATCAATAGATATATTATAAGATGGCCAACTTATTTGACTGATATTTTAACTCTAAAAACATAACTTATGCTAAGGATACTTGTTGAGCTAAGAATTTTATAGCGCGTGACGTTTCCTTTACCCTATTCTTATACACCCCACAGAAGACAATACCAATTTCTGGTTGATCGAATAAGATTTAAATTTTGAATTAGTAAGAATATATTAATTCGGTTTGAGTTTATGCAAAAAATTGGCACAATATACCCACATTAATTACTTTTTTTAATATTAAATTTGTTGTTTGATCTTCTCAAGTAGAGCTGTTTGTATGGACACAAATTCTAAAATTTCCCTATTTTTAAAATGCATTTTTGGTAAAATATATCTACCTCTTCACTGATCTGGATTAAATTTGACAGTATTATTTTTAAAATTAAGGGGGTAACTTAAATCTTCATGCATTTTTAAATTTAAACTAAATTAGTTAAAAAAATAGGATTTTTGTTTCTTGATTTTTTGTTCATATCTTGCTTAGTTTTCAAGAAAAAAAATCACTTATTTGCATAACACTGGACCACTCGTGAAACCTAGAAGACATTTTAGAAACACTTTATTTAAAAAAATCTTGTTTGTTTAGATCCCAATGTTGTTTAATTAAGTATTTGTTAGTGTTGTGACATAATTATAAATAAATATTATAAAAATCATTTTCGGATAAAAATCCTGTTTATTGTGCAAATCAGGAAAAAAGTAGTGAATAAACAGGTTTGTAAAATTTAAAGCTATTTTTAATTCTAACCACCTTTTTTTCAATAATTTTCAAAATTAACAACAATACAGGTACTTTACTCTTAAACAAAAATCACATTTTTTGCTATACCTCGTAGATGCCCAATAACATTTAATATCTGATAATTGCCTTCCAGTGTTTGGTCCATACAAAATTTTTATTAAGACTAACTTTTTAACTACAATTAGAAATAAAAAGTTTCTTATATCACACCACATTATGTAGACACACTATTTATGGTGGTGGTGGCTGGTAAATTTCTCGATTGAATTTAGGTATAATTCTTGGTGCCTAGAATTTAGATGTAATTTAAAATCCTGATAAAAAATAGGTCTTTTAATTAAAAAAAAAGTTAATGGTCGTAGCTTATTTTTGGGCCAGCCTGTATACATAAATTTGTAATAAAAAACTGCACCCAAAGTAATGTGTTCAAGCGTTTTAATAATAAATCACTGAATTTTAAATTAATTTGTTCCAACTCACGCGTGCCCACTGTATTTGACGCATCATTGGTTAATTTAGC
This sequence comes from Listronotus bonariensis, assembly GCA_014170235.1. Taxonomy (NCBI): domain Eukaryota; kingdom Metazoa; phylum Arthropoda; class Insecta; order Coleoptera; family Curculionidae; genus Listronotus; species Listronotus bonariensis. The sequence goes on from JACEGR010002808.1 coordinate 69,217, forward strand.
ATAATGTAGCCAAAAATGACATGAAATAAATGGGCTAAAAGTAATCACCAACCTTGACTCGAAAAGAACATAAAACAGTATTTTAAGTATGCAAACAACCTGTTGACACCATAAAATACACAAAAATTACTGTTAAAAATAAATCATTTCAAATATTGATCATGGGTAAGTATGTGGATTTCCCAGAAAATTCCAAGGTAAATATCAATCAGCGTTTTCCTATAACAGCTTTAAAATTTGTTTAATAAGGTCTAAATTTGAAAAATAGATAAATAGGATGTGTACAATTTAACAAGTAGTAAAGTAAAATTTTTAAAAATTAAGAAGTTACTAAATTTGTTTTGCCCATTTGGTGCCATAAAAAAATAGAAACATCATTAAAAAAAACAATTAATAAGGGTATATGGTATTGCACAATACAGGATGTAATTTAATTCACGGCTAAAAATGGAGTATATAACTCCTTACTCTCATTTTAGAGAGATCATATTAACATATGTCCTAAACCTCTTAACTTTTGACCTACAGGGTGTTACATTTTTAAACAAAGAATAATTTTTCTTATTGTAAACTTAAAACTGTTCCAGATATTTTAATGAAATTCAAAGTACACCACCTACTCGGCATTAATAGCTTTTTGATGTAGAAGATTTTAAATACTCTTTACCAGTGGTGTCTGTACGGGATAAATACTGGGGATTTAAAAAAAAATGGTATGTTACTGACCTTTTCCAAAAATAAAATCATTCTTATAAAATCTCATTTATTTGGCACAAGTTGGACCGCTTAACTTTTTTGTAGGGTGCACCCTTTTATGTAAAAAAATAAGGCACAACCTGCTAGTTTACAATTATTTCATAATACCAGAAATAAAAACGATTTTTATTTTTTTTTATGCGAAAACGGTGCATCGGACGGATAAAGTGAAGAGTCTAATTTGTTGGAGAATCTAATGAAATTTCAAAAATGAAATTTATTTTTAATAACAATTGCATATATCATATATTTTTTAAATCTCGTATCATCCTGCCCGGACGCCACTGGTAGAAATAATTAAAAATCTTTTACATCAAAACATGCATACAGATTAGCAAGTAGGCGACATATGTAGAGGCCACATGAAAATTTCTCAAGCAGTTTTAAAGTTATTAGAGAAACTGGTCTAAAGCATAACTCTCCGCATTGTCAGCTGTCTTGCAAACTTTAACACAGTAAAGCAGATATTTTGCAGATATTTCTTTTTGCGTAGGATGCAAATGGTGAAATTAGCTCTTTTCAAGAATTTCATATTTTTTTGGGATATGAACCAAACATATTTTTTTTTAATGGAACCCCTGTATATCTTTTAGTCATTAAATTATAGAGAATAAGGGCTTTTTAAAATATATAATACCAAATATGTTTTTTTTTATTTTAAGACCCTAAACTGATCTTTTAAATTTTAAAATTGAATTATGCATAGTGGACCATGATATAGACTTTATAACCAAAGTATAAAGTTAACTTTAGTTCATATTTTATTAACAGTTTAAAGCAAAATCTTAGTTTTGGTCCAGCATCCCTATTTACTACTTGGTTCCTGTTTGTTTACATATTAATTAATTAAAAAGTGAATATTTTAATTCAGCTTTACTGCGTTTAAATTTAAAACTGTATCCAAAACTGGTATGCATCCATTTTTTTACAAAAACATGTGACTTAGAAATAATAGATAACCGTGTATAAAACTGTTACCAAAATTACTATTGAAATTAAAATTTTGTTGGTATCAGTTTTATGAATTTCTACTATTTTGGTTTAAATCAAATATATTTTTTTAATTATGGATACATACTAGTTTTGGACACTGTTTTGAGTGTGAACTTAGTGGCACTGATTTAAAATTATACAATTTTTAAATAATTAATTAATAAACAAACTTGAGGAACCAAGAGGTGAATAGGGATGCTGAGCGAGGTTAAATATAAAACAAAAATTAAAATTTAGATCTTTCTGTAAAATGTAAACAAATTTTGATCTTAGGGTTAACTTTATTCTTTGGTTATAAAGTTTATATCATGGCTCCACTATGCGAAATGTAATTTTAAAATTAAAAACACCAATTTATTATCTAAAAATATAAAATAACTATTGCTGATTATATACAGGGTGTCTCAACTCTAATTATACACCAAATTACTTGTCACTTTGACAGTGACAGAATTCATTTAAAATATTATTTCTTTCTTTACTTCTAATTGTTAATAAGTATATCAGCATACTGCTGATATTTCAAAAACCCGCAATAAATGACGTATAGTGTGTTATAAATTTTTCATGCAGAATTTAATATAAAGTCAAAATTTGTTAAAATATATAGGGTGTTCCATTTAAAAACCAACTTGACAATAAAAATTATGTTTTTGGAGACACCTTGCATATTAACTCAGTACTGTCAGTAAAAAGAATGTATCCAAATTAACATTATTTATTTTAAGTTTATTTTTGTATCTTGTACAGGGGCAGAAGTAATTTGGTGTATAAATAGAGTTGGGACACCCTATATATTTTGAAAAGCTCTCATCCACTGTAATTTAATGAATTAAAAATATACAGGGTGTTCCACCAGAGAAATCATATGTTTGGTTCATAGGGTTGCCAGATAGTTTTCGACCGGACAGTCCGGTTTTTCTGATGGGACTTGGTTAAAATGGTATAATTATTAAAAATAATGTTATTGTGTTTATAGTGCAACATCACACGGACTACAATCAAAATTTCCAAGTGTGAATAATCATCGTCGATCAAAGAAACCCACCTTTGTAAAGTAACATGTAAAATAATTATTACAGTATACAATTCAAGACTTCACAAAATAATTTAATATTAAATTAAAATTGGTAAATATTTGGACAGACAAACGAAATCGTCTGTTTTACAGAGTGGTCATACAGAATGTTGTTAAGAAAATTTAAAGACATATTCTGCATCAATAAATATAAAGAAAAGTTCATATAAACATAAGCCGCGAAATGCATTGTTTCCCAGATACAGGGTACTAACCTTAAAAAAATTTGTTAATACCCTAAATAACCCCGTATCTTATTTAAATAAAATTTGGCACTTTTATTTGTAGATTTAAAAAGCCTATTTAGAAGTCAATAAAAGTTACCCAATCCAGTGTCTTGAGCGGTACCTCAATGAATATTTCTGACCAAAAATTAAATTTAGGAAAATTCATTAGTTTAAATATTAATGGTATTTAATTTGGTGTTTGTGGTTAATTATATATAATTATTATTACTTCCAGTATCTAGGCCAGGGTATGTAGTTAAGTAAATTTTATTATTCTCAAAATTTATCAGGATAGAAAAAATGGCTAAAGAGCTGTGTTTTTACTTTCTTAGTTTAAATAAAATAACCAATTTGCTTAAAAGTCAGTGGCGTCCATTTTTGTTTTCAGAAATCTTCTGGTATCCCTATAAACGCCACTGGGCTAAAGTGAACTATTTTTTAAAAATATAAATAGCTCTTTTACTGAATTTAAAAATAAATGTATGTTATTTATGTCCGTTTTTTTCTGCAGCACATCTGGCAATCCTATTGGTTCATATCTCAATATATATATATATTAATCTAACTGCACCACTAGTTGCAACTTACAAATATCTTCTGAAATACGAGGGGGTCCAAAAATGGAAAAAATGAATTTCACCCTGTTTGTCAATATTTAAGAGAGCCATGAAAAAACTTTTATTGTCATCATTCATTCCATCAAAAATTAGGAACAGTTAGCGAAAACCGCAAGTCTCTAACTCTTAAAATAACCAGGATACCCTGCAATTGTATCGAAATCTGGACTTCCTGTACAGGGTTTTTATTTATATTTTTAACTACATATAACCAAGAAGGATAGAAGAAAAAACGTCCTGTACAAAAGTTTTATACTATTATCTTTTGAGCATAAAAAAGAAACAAATGAACATTAAAAACTAAGGAAAAAGCTTTTTAAAATGAAACACCCTGTATATTATTCACTGTTAAAAATGTCTTTTATAAGGCTTTACAAAATACCACATTTAACATATCTATCATTAAAATTTTTCAAAATATGACCACTTAAATCTGAAAATAGTAGATATAATTTCCATTATGCCTACCTACAGCACTAAGCTGAGACTGTAGATGTAATGGAAATTATATCCAGATTTAAACAGCTATATTTTCGAAACTACTAAAAATAGATATATCAAATGTGGTATTTTTGTAAAGCTTTTAAAACACCTTTTTAATGGTGACATAATATACAAGGTGTCCTATTGAAAAAAAGTTTATCTTTTCATTTTTGTAGCGTTTTTAAAGTTTATTTTTTCTTTTTATGCTCAAAAGATAATAGATGAAACAGTACAAAACTTTTATACAGGATATTTTTCTATCCTTCTTGGTTATAGTCAAAAGTAGGTGGCAAAGTATAAATAAAGACCCTATACAAAGATTTTTATAAGTTTGACAAAAATGGGACATTGTGTTTGGTTTGTTCTGATTTTTCCCATCCGAGCAGATATCAGAAAAACCGAACTGTCCTGTTTAAAGCCGGATATCTGGCAACCCTAATTCTCAGTCGCACACTAAGTGGACTTATTTTGGACTTTTGTTCTCCCATTTTAAATACATTTTTACACTTATCTCCGTTGATATTAAAAGATATTGGTGGTCATGTTATGTGCCTGTAATTTTCTAAGTATAAGCCCCAAATCACCCTTTATTTTAATATTTTGTTCATTCACTTACCTGCGTAACAACAAATGACCCTTTGAAACTAAACAGTGGCTTATGAAACAGGTAAAATTGAGATCTGAGTTTGCCCATATCATCTGACACTCGAAAACTGTCTGCCAATGTTGTTATCCAGTTAACCACTTCTTCATTAGCATAAGTTATAAGCCCTTGTCCAATGTGATGTTTTCCTTCCATAACAAAGTTGAGGATGCCACGCACGGAATTTTCTGTAAGAAGTGTTTCCTCATCCAAGTGCACAATCCAGTCATTATCACTTAAGATATCAACTTTATCTTCTAGACAGTATTGGAGGGCTCTGTGGACAGAAAAACTGATGTGGAAAGAAAATATTAATTTTGCTATGTGACTGGAAATGACTATTGGGTGAACCTAAACTGTGGTTAATATTATGTTATTAAATTTTACTTTAGTTACTTATTATATCTATTCCATGTATTGTTGTACCCACCCTGTATATCTTAAGAAATGAAAGCATTCTAATAAAAAGTATGGATACAGAAACAACCTAACAAAATAGTATTTTTATTTTTTTATATGTTAAAAATTAAAAAAGTTAGGGGGTGTAAATTTATTAGGTTTCTAATGGGAGTTAAAAATTATTCTTAAAATTTTCATGACCATATTTCTAAAACTAACTAAGATGAATATATCAACTGTGCTATTTTTTAATGCTTTGGAAAATATCCTTTTAATATTGTTAACATATTTAGGGCATTCTGGGGGTATTCCATTTTAAAAAGTCAAACTTTTTGTCATACTCCGTACAGTGTGTCTACGTAAGTTGGCATCATATGGGAAACTTTTTTTTATTGATTTTGCGAAAAAACTTTTTTTTTATAAAAGTTCTGCATGGCCCAAAACCTAAAATGCAATCATCAGATATCAAATTGTGTTAGTCATGTACGAGGTTAGGCCAAAAATGTAATTTTTGCTTAAGAGTAAAGCACCTGTATTTTTGCTAATATCAAAAATTGTTATAAAAGAAAAATATTTAGAATTAAAAATTACTTTTAACCATACAATTTTGTTAAAAAAAAAAAAGAAAAAATCTGCGATAATTTTTTATTTTTTTTAAATCTTTTGACATCCCACGAAGGCATATGCCTAAATACTAGAGTTCCGTGGGTGTCGGGTTATTAGATGTTTAACCCAGTCGTTCCCCTGTTCCGTCAACGTTGTCCAAGCACTGAAACATGCAGTTATGCATTTCACAGTACCTTTTAGACAACGCGGTAGTGCCACCACGGTCGTTATTTTTAAATAAATACTACCTAAATATGTCTCCCCGCTGGAAATCGAACCGGCGACCTCTGGTTTCGAAGATCAAAGCTCTGTCCACTGCACCATGGGGAGACAAATAATAGTGAAAATATAGGTTTGTACATTAGTGAACAACATTTCATGATTATAAATTTCATAGGACAATTTGAAATAAACTCTTGAAATTTATTGTCATCAAAACAAGATGAATAAACAATGCACTAATATACAAACTTAAATTTTCTCGATTTTCACAGAAAAAAAATATGAAATTTTTAATTCTAAACATTTTATTTTTTTTTAACAATTTTTAATATTATCAAAAATAAAGGTACTTTACTCTTAAGCAAAAATTAAATTTTTGGCCAAGCCTTGTAGATGACTAACACAATTTGATATCTGATGATTGTATTTTAGGTTTTAGACCATGCAGAACTCTTTTTTAAATTTTTTTTTTTCGTAAAATTAATAATAAAAAAGTTTCTTATATGACGCCAACTTACGTAGACACACTGTATATCTTAAGAAATAATAAAAATATAACTTGACACCTGGTACACTGACATGCTGTTAATATATTATATATAAAATTATTGCAGATCTTAATGAAGAAATATTAAGTGTTAAGAAGGAAATTAAGGCCAAGAGAAAATTTATATAAAAAACAACTCGCAAGACCCAAGAATTTGAAGATGAGGTCTTTGAATCAGAAAGAAAAATGGTAGAAGCTTTAAATGCAAAATAGGAAGAAATAAATTCCATACATATTGAACTTACTGAGGTATTAAATCAGAAACTTTCTTTGGAGAATGCAATAAGTTCACAATCTGGTAAAATAATTGAGCTCCAAAACGAGTTACAGGAACTGAATGATCTGAATAAAAGCATGATTACCTCAATTAAGACTCTTGAAGCTGAAAATCAGTCTTATTATGCCGATATTGAATTGCTGAAGGGCAGGTTAGAAGTTTTAAAAGTAGCACCTGCAATGGATAATATTAATTCAAGTGATTTAAAAAACTACTTCCAAACCACTTCCCTTTGACAGAACTAAATGTGTGTTCGGGAAATGGTAAACCTAACCACAACATAAAAATACAGTAGTCTTAAGTGCAATGGGATCAACTAATAGTGACCCTCCTGATCTAAACCGTGATAAGACATAGATGTCCAATAAATTATTTTTCCATGTATTTTACTTAAATTTTTGTACTCATCATCTAAATTGAAAATATTGTTATTATTTTAAAACTCATAATTGCTTCTTCTTGGTTTTGATTTCTTTTTCTTTTTTTTTTATTAGAATTATGGATTTTTTATTTTGTTGTTTGTGTTAGTTCTTGCAGTCTTTTTTAAATGATATTTTAATATTTTTTTAAAAAGTTTTTTTTTAACTGACAGGTATAATCAGTGTTGTCTCATCTTTCTATTCAGTGTATATTATTTTAATTGTTTGTACATTATTTAGTCTTTTATTCTTTATACTGACTGTTTTTAAAATTTGTTGTTTGCTTTTATTATGTAGATGTTTGTTTTTTTTTTCATTTAATGACAATAAAATTACTTAGGCTACCTAAGTTATATAGATATATATTTTTCCTTAAATGTACATTTTATACAGCTTTGTCAATGAGAATCTTGTTCTTTAGATAATAAAGCATATTTTGACTATTACTTTGACTATCTTAAAAAACCAGCAATAATTGATATATAGTGTATTTGATGATGATGCCTTATTATTTTTAATTGAGTCAAAATTTGTTAAAATTAAACATAGTTTTCTATTTAAAAAACTTTCTTGACTTAATTAAAGTTTATTTTTGTATCTTGTAGGTACTGGGGAAAAGTTATTTTGTGAATAAATAAAGTTGGTACACCCTGCTGGATTAAAGTGACCACATTTTCATTGAGACAAAACGAGACAATACAATTTAGATATATTTATAACACCAGCAACATAGCCATAAATTTGTGTTCCAAAAAATTTTGAAGAGCAAAAACAAGGTGCCTCATCTTCATAGTGGGTGGGTAGGTTGTGATATATTTAACAGTATATTTAAAATAAGAAATGCAGATAATTTCTTCAAAAAGGGGCATTTTACAGATCTACGGTACTCAGGAGTCCACAAAAAGCGGGACATTCTTACAAATGGGCAGGACGCAGGACAGTCCACCAAAAAGCGGGATGTGTGGTCACTTAATGTATAATACCAACAATCCGGATAATATTCTGTGACATAAAAGTAATATAAACAAATTAACATAATAAGCAACAATTAAACATTAGTTTTACAATGGTATTGGTATTTTTGCACCTAATGGCTGTTAGCAAGACACCACTTTTATGGAATTTAACCAGGAGGTAATATTTAAAATGTGTTATGCTAACCCTTGTTTCACACTAAGTCAGATTTGCTGGACAGAGTAATAAAAAATTATATGGAGCTTTTGAGTTTGCCGACTTTCTGGATTCTTAACGAGTGAAAGGACTAAAAGAATCCATACACTTGGACAGCGTCGGTCTGGCGTCCGGATTCCCACCTTCCACTTATGTGAGAAGGCAGTAAAGATTTATGTAAAACTGTAATGTACTGACTGTACTAAAATGTGGTGATTTCTATTCATTCTTATCAGGTGATCTTAAAATTTTATATGAATTTTTAAGGGTGGGTTACAGCGTTATTGTTTAATTTGTAAAAATAAATAACAAAAACATAAACATACCTTGCTTTAAATAAAGCACCAGATGGAGTTTGATAATTAGTTGGAACAATCAATTCCCGTATCCTCATATGTGGCTCCAAACCTATGGGTTTATCTGTCACAACCTGGATTAAAAAGTTTTCCAGCCCAGCATCTATACATTTGTTCATATTTCTATTAACATTATTTTTACCAAATCTGGAAAGTCTCCCCTTGTTACTACTCGAATACATATAAATGGTGCTAATAAGGGAGAACCTTTTAAAGTAACTTTTTCAGGAAAAGCATTGTAATATGTTAGCCCGATAACATTAAATATCACTTGGGGAAGAGACAGAAATGTAACGAATCTGAGTGCGTACAAGACACAAGCTCCAAATATTCCATATTGTATCCAGGGGTCAATTTGCTCTTCATGTGCTTCATCTTCCGGCACTTTTAAACTTCTGGAAAAATACTGAAAGAAGCATATAACAGTCAGAAAGAGGGTGCAGTGTAAAAAGTGTTTAGTGCGGCTACCGATGGTTATAAGATGGCATGCTGAAATATTGGACAAATCTCTAGTTAACTTCATTTTTTAAAATCCTTGCATACAAACAAACTTTAGCTAGTACTTTGTTTAATTGAATGGATCAATATTTCGGTATTTTATTTGTTTTGAGCTTGAATGTTTCTAAAACTGCTTCATTAGCGCCAAAGGTTCAAAGTTTCTTATAACCGGCGATGTAATATTTTGGCCAAAGATCTTTTGGAGGTTCTCCACCATAACAACCCGATAAACAGCACCAACTGCACTGCACTAACGAGAATGCTTGCTTGGTCCCCCAAAAACTCCGGAGCCTACACCTTTAAATTTCACGGCTGTTCAGAAAACAAGATACGAAATAAAAAAATACTTTATTATTCTTGTTTTTAGTCACTAAGTAAGTGTATATAAGAGCGATAGCAGACAAACAGTTAGTCGGTTTTGGTAGACGATTTCTGTTAACGAACAAACCAAAAAGTGACAGTCACATGAGTACTTTGGACCAGGCTTATAGGCAACCACATATTTAATATAGGGATATTTCTGTTTGTAGCCGTAAAAATATACGTAAATTATTTAAAAAGGTTATAGTTACAAAAACTTTTGTATGTTTTACCACATACAAAATAACTATTTTTTCCTGTGATTTTACTTAGTTTCTTAACATTTTATCGCCATTCTTTTGTTAATCAGGTACCTGTTTACAAATCGGGCACGTCGCTAATTTGTTTTAAATGGGGTTTTTTAGGACACGTTTCGGTTTTCAGACATCATTTTTAATTTTATTTATAATTTAATTTTTTGATTTAACACTAGATTATCACAAAATATTTTATTTATGTTCACTATAAATTGAGAGTGACGAAAGCAAAAACAATAGAACAAAAATACACCCTATTGGTCAATTTAAAGACCTTATTACACTGGCGAAATGTTTGTCAAAACTGACAGAGAAGGTTTTCAAAAGTTAAAATTAATGGCGCGTTCCGGAACGTTAAAAAATTCCTAATTCATTTGGTGAGATCTGAGTACTTTAGTTTAAGTAAACCATATTAATTTAACCATTTTATGCACTGTATTCATTATTTTTAAAATACTTTATTAAAATATTTTACGTAAAAGTTAATTTAAATAATTTAAGAGGTTTAATTTCAATAAAAATACACCTAGAGTAATTAAATAAGTTCTGGAGCATAAACATTTACCAAACGATTTTCTTAAATTACAATTACCAATTTTAGTATGTTGCCAGTTTTTTTATACTAATATGAAAATACTACTTATGTTTATTAAATTGTCTAAAAAAACTTTTTTACACTATAAAAGGTGGTTGTTATATTAGAAAACTTGTCTTTTGTAAATTTATATGAAAATAATGATGTTTTTATATTTTATATTTATAAAATTTACGGTATGCCAATAATAATCCCTTAATTTTTGACATATTGGCAACGTCCAATATATTTAAATAATCAAGGTGGTAGAGTTAACGTCAAAAAAATGTTTACTTGTCAGTTAACTTTTTGCCTTTTTTATGTGATAATTTTACCTTTTTGTGTTTTATTTGTATTATTCTGTATTTATTTGTGGGTATATTTTATTATTGCATCTGTTATAATGGAATGTGAGCCATCAACGTCTAAAGAAAGGAATTTGTCACCAACAAAAAACGGCCAATAAAAGAAATGTGTCCAGGGGTGAAGAAAATGCTCATAAATATTTTTAAAGTTTTTATGAAAAACACCCCACATTTTACCAGGACAAATAATGCAGAAATTGCAGCAGAATATGGTGGTAAATATTTATATTACTTACATTTATAAATAATATGTTTACATGTAAAAAAAGTGGTCCTATATTTACCAATAAACGAAGCTATTTCCTAAAAAATATATTGTAAGGGGTGATTCATTTAGAGGTACTTTTTCTATTACGTATTTTTGATAGATGAGGGGGTCCAAATTTCAAACTGTTATGGTATTTTGTGTTCAGTACTGGTTGACAGAATACCAAGCCCCCGGCACAACGTCTAAAACTTGTTCAACTGTATTATGAAAATCATCGTTCTCCGAGAAATGTGTTTCGTTCGCTTCCGGGCAACTTATGGTCCAGACTATTGGCTGTACCGTCACAAAAATTTGGACTCCAATTTTCATTTTTGGATAATGCTTGACCAAATGAGCCACGTCCAACACGTAGTGCAGAAAATATAGCGGCAGTAGCTGCGAGTGTACGTGATGATTCTAACGAATTAATTTGGCGCTCGGAAATGAGAGCTTAAGAACAGACCATGTTAGGCGCAGTTAAGGCCAACATTTGAAAGCCATAATCTTTAAAAAATAAATGTAAGATATAGTTCTTCCGTATGATAATATATAGTAGTTAATAAAGTTTTTTTTATTTTTTTTTAATTACCCCGTAATGAATCACCTCTTACATATAATGGTACAAAAGGTTTATTTTTCGGTTCTTTCAGTTTTAAAACCTAATAAAATAAAGCATTTTTGTTTCTTTTTAGAAAATAAATAAAATAAAAGTGATATCTATACACTTTGTGCAACTTTAAATCATTTATGAAGAATTGTGTGAAAAAGATAATGGCCTAAAGCAACAACAAAGCAAGAACAATGCATCAGTCTATCCGGAATATTTACATGCAGGTATTCCTTGTCTAATCACTATCTGCTAGTATTTAATACACTGAAAGTCAATTAAACGCATTGAGCTGACATGATGAGTATGTTTTTTAAAGCTTAAAATTTGCATTAAATAAATTATTTTAACACTACTTGTATATTTTTATGTTAAACTATTTTCCTATGATTGGTAATCCCGGTTTACACGTTTAAAGTAGCTTGAACAAGTTACTAACGGCCGTATTTACCAAGCTTTGACAAATATTTGTCTGAGCTTCGCGAATACGGCTGTAAATCAAGTAACTAAAAAAATATATTTTTTTATTTATCTACTTGAGCTACTAAATTCAGAGGGTTTAAAGGCTGCATGTACCTACCTAAATTTAGCTACTTAAGACGTGTAAAGCTGGCATAATTTAAAACGCTGTTTAGTAAATACTTTCGATTTTCTAAAAACATATTTTAAAAATGCAATATCATAGATTTGCCTTATTTCCTACTTAAATGGGCAACCAAAATAAAATATGTATTCATTTAAGAAATATATTACACTATTACACATTAACAAAAAATTACCGGTAATAATATATAATATTAAAAGTTACATAAATTAAAGTTGCTATAGTTAAGCAACACTTAAAATTGCTTAAAAGTTCTGTACCCTTATACAGGGTATTTCTAAACAAATGTGAAAGATTTTAGGAGGTGATTTCTTGGTATTTTGAACAAGAAATCACCACCTAAAATTGTTCGCATTTGTTTAGAAACTCACTGTATGTACGAATTAAGAACTATATAGTACTATTAAATTTGATTGTAAACCTAAAAACTGTAAGCCAGGCGCCTACATTTTATTTTTTCAGAATCCAAAAAAGACCACGTCAAGATGGATAAATTATTTTTAGTAATATAAGTTTTTGTGTAGTTACTTTTTAGGTGTTTCTAAAGCTACGTTTCACAAAGTCCTGGCAGCCTATAAAACAGACAGCAGTTTTTCTTCTAAAAAATGCTTCCAAAAAGTATGGGACTATGGGACAACATTGACTAAAAAATGAAGGCCAGAAATAAGAAAAACTGTACACCAGTTTTTTCAAAAAAAATTAGCCACCAATATTTAAATTAATTGTTGTATAATATGACATTAAAATATCATAAATAAATTAAGATGTGTTTTCTTGTAAATTTACTATACAATTTAAATAAAATTGTTTGTTCATAACATTTCGTGCCACTTCAAAACTTCCATGGGCAATTTTGCCAATGCGTGGCAAGAAGACGGTCTAAAGAAACGACAAAGCTATACTGACGTGGCAATATATCAAAAAAGGTTTCAATGCAGGCGTTCATTGCCTAACCTTAAGGTGTTAGTGTTTAAAACAAAAAATTCTGAAAAATAAATTAAGGACTCAAATGAAATTAGATCTTTATTTATTTCATAGTTGACTTAGGTGTGCCTTTCTAATCTCTTTTAATTTGAACTTATAAAATATAAAAAAGCTAAATAAATTACTATAACTAACATAGTTTAGTGTAAAAAGTACTCTAAAGCCTATTCCGGCTTTGCTGACTAATGTAAAATAATAATTTGTTTAATTTTTTCCTAAGAAAAAATTCAGTAGTAAATGGACCTAAATATTAAACCAACGAATTATTTAATACAAATGTTTTAAAACCTTATTAAGCATTTACAGTTATATGGATGTATTTAGTTAGATAATGGGCAAAAAAGTTAGAATAAAATAAAGGCAAATTTAATCACCTAAGTATTATAAAAGACTAAGGTAAAATGTAAAATACTTGGAGACTGAGTAAAATGCAATGAAATTAGGGTATATAAATATAACATATTTAATCTTTAGGGTACGGTAATACCCAAGTAATACCAACGTTTTTATATATTTCTAGAACCAAAATACATTTTAACACATTATACTATTTTAGTGTCTAAACTGCACTTAAATATTTGTTATATTAAACACATATTTTAAACGAGATCTGCTTTTGCTAATTTAGTGGATATATCTTCTGGAGTCCTAGCAAACACATCACTGGCAATTTAAAAATTAAACTTGTGCTGAATTCTCACTCTTTAAAACAAAAAACGTTTTAGGAACACATTAAAACGATATAATTTAAATTTTTCACTACATATTCTACAGCTTTTACATAAATAATTTAAAAACGAGCATGACAACAAATTCTGACACGTTTTACTGTTTGACGTCTGTTAAAGTCATTCATGACATTGTTCATAACCTTACTTAAAATATCAAATTTTCTATTGTAAAACGGGCTCGTAATGATGTTCTTATGTTTTTCTCAATTTATAGACTGTATACAAATTCGTTAACCGAAACTTTGTTTGATCGGATAAAGACTCGACATATTTTTTTTATTTTTGAGCTAAAATGATGTGGTTTTCTGAGAATATATTTTTAGTTTAATTTAAGTAAACCATGAGTGCCAAGTAATTTTTGTTGTTTTAACCGCCACCTTTTATCTAATTAACTGAAGGCGAACTTAAAAGGTGTATAAGTATAAAACTAAAGGCATAACTTTTTGTAGGATACCAAGTAATTTTGTCAGATTGCTAGGAGAGGAATCGTGGGCATGGTGACATGTCAATTCTTTGAGACCTCCTACTTCATCAGCTGCTAATTTTTTATATTTTGAACTTTTTTATTTTATTTTTTCTAGATTTTTGTAATGTTAATAAATAACTCATAAAAACGGAGGTAATTTTCTAGAAAGTTGGGGCAACTATGATTTTGACGAAATCTAGTATAGGGGTTTTTGGTCTGTGATCACAAATCTGAAAGATTTTTTTGGTAGAAACGTTTTGTTCTCGAGATATCCATCATTACTGTTAAAACCTAAACTAATCTTATTTTTACTAAAGGTACTTCCCCTTCTTTTTGCACACAATTTTTGATCTAAAAGTAAAAGTGGCATACAATACTTGATTTCCACCTTTTAAAGCCCCGTTTTTCTACGTATTTTACATTATTGTTTGTACGACCGGGCGTAAAATACAATTGTACGCCCTAGGGAAAAAAGTATTAAAAACGCCCGCATTTATAAATGAGTGCGTAAAATAGCACTTTTACGTCCTAGGGCAAAAAGTATCAAAAACACCCGCATTTATAAATGTATAAAACAATAATAAAATTAAATAATGCCCCATTTTTTGGTAAAACAACACTTTATTTAAAAGTATACTGATTAGAATTTGAAACATTAAAAGCATGCAATAAATTGCATTCACCTTCAATCAATTTCAGTGACAGCAAGCTATGACGGCATCATGTATGCATGGTTGCAGCATTTTTAAAGTGAACTATCGCAATTTAATTGATAAAAGGTATAAAATGCACAGGAAAACGAAGTTTAAAAGAAGAAAATCAAATAATGTATACCATTTTACCTTTAAATCAAGAATTGTGTGCAAATATGTGTGCGAATATACTGAAAATAGGAAAACGAAATGTTTCCACCTAAAAATTCATTCAGATTTATGATCAGTCCCCAAAAAAAAACCCGTATACCAAAGTTGCCCCAAGATTCTAAAAAATTGCCAAAATGGAAAGTTAAAATATTGATTTCTTTTTTTACGGCACTTCAAAAATCACCTAAAATTCATGTTTCTAGACCAGAATACCCCCTTAATGTATGCTAACAAACACAAAACAGAAAGAGTTAGTTATGCTAACAAATAAAAGAACGTGATGAAAGAAACTATTATAAGCCGGCTGTCCATGAGAGCGGTTTTCCGCTTGCGGATGTAAATTCAGCGTTGTGATTGGTTTGTGCAAATTTAAAATGCTTTTCCCGCCATTTTTGACGCGGATCCGCAAAAAGTTGAGATGTTAACTTTTTTGCGTTTTCCACCAAATTGTGCGGATTTTTCAAATTAATAGCCAGGAACTATATCCTTGAACTAGTTAATGAGCTTGATGAGTTGTTGCTTGAAGATAAGACAAGACGTTAAAGATCCATTTTAAATAAAAGGAGTGTTATGGACGACATTAACTACACTTATTTTAATTATTTACTTCAGTATGAAATTTGGCGAAAAAAATTATATCCCACTTTCAATACGACCAAAAAGACAAAAAAGGAGGCACAGGTTTTGGGTTAGAAGAATTTTTAGAAAGAAAGTTCATAGCCTATATTATACTTTATTAAAGTAGTTAAGACAACATGATGATGAAAATACTTCAAATATTTAAGAATGTCAAAGGAGCATTTTGACTAATTGTTACAGAAAGTTGAGCCAACTATTAGCAAGTCCCACACAGTTCTTGGGCCAATAACTGCAGGCAAGCGTCTAGCTTTTGTACTCTAAGGTAAATAGGTAACAAAAAAGTGTATGTGGTAAATAAAATACTAGACAAGTTATTAACCAAAGTTGCCTAATTTGGATTTATTATTATCCATTATCCAGATCCAGTCCATTTGCCATCCCACAGACAGATGATGATTGCCATCTAGTGACCTTCACAACCGTAGTATCAACCAAAGAAAATTCTAACATATAAAATCACCAGTTTCAAAACAAAACGCTTTAATATTTTCCGCTACAATGGACGTGTCAGCGGATTTTCTGCGCGTATTTTTAATACGCGGGCGGAAAACCGCTCTCATGGACAGCCGGCTTTATGAATTATTTTTAAATCGTAATATTTGATTAAAGATCCGATCAGTGGACCTTTATCGACTTCGAATTAGTTAAGATTCAATACCCAATGTCCCCAATAACCTAAACCCCTAAAAAAATAGTAAATAGCAAGTGTAAATAACACAGAGCACGACGAATACATTGTAATAATAAATAAGCGTTAATGTGTAGCAGTAATTTTTAGAATGTCTTAGACACAAAATACCAATTGCTTAGGTCGTAAGTTTTATAAATTTCAGACCAAAAAAAACTACTTTTAAAAGTCCACGTAGTTTGGACAACGTTACTCACCTAAGACTGAGCCCCAGACCCCAGACTACTATTTCACCTATTTTACTCTTTTAATAAGTCAACTATGGCTTCAACTAATACAACAAACAACTCCTTAGCAAGCAGTACAAAACAAACTGCAAATTCCAATACAAACAATGGGAAAATCTTTAAAATAATTGTTATAGGTGATTCAAATGTTGGGAAGACTACATTAACTTACAGGTTAATATTTGGATTTTATATTGTTTTATTAACAGCCTATTTTATTATATACTTATAATTTGTTGTGAAACAGATTCACGTAAGTATTGTTTTAGATTTTGTGAAGGCAAATTTCTGGACTATGCAGAAGCAACAATAGGTGTAGATTTTAGAGGTAGAACTTTAGAAATAGACGGAGAACCAATTACTCTTCAGCTTTGGGATACTGCTGGGCAAGAAAGATACAGAATGTCTATGGTGCGCCACTATTATAGGTAATACAGTTAAAAAATAAAGGCAAAATATGTATAATGGAAAAACAAGCGGTAATTGTCTAGAAAGTGATTTTGACGAAATTTTGAATATAGGGTTTTTGGGGTGCTAATCACAAATGTAATAGAATTCTCTTTCGGAAATGTTTTGTTCCCAAGATATCCATCATCAAAGGTAAAAATCAAAGTAATCTTTATTTTAAACTATATTTTCCTTCTTTTTGCATAAAATTCTTTATTTAATTCTAAAGTGGCCCACAATATCTGATTCCACCTTTTAAAAACCCCATTTTCTATGTATTTTATATCTTTTATCAAATAAATTGTGAAGATTCCCATTAAAATGCTTCAATCATGCATACACTGCTCTACTGCCTCCATCATAACTTGCTATGATTGAAAGTGAAGCTATACAATTTAATTTAAAAAAAGTGTTAAAATACATAGAAAACTGGGTTTTAAAAGGTGGAAATTAAAAATTGTGTGCAAAAGGATGGTGGAATATAGGAAATATAGGATTAGTTTGATATTCAACTTTAATGATAGATGTCTCGGGAACGAAACATTTTCAAAAAAAAAAAAAAAATCAGATTCATAATCAGTGCCTCAAAAAAACCACATGTGCCAAATTTTAGCAAAATTGGAGTTACTCCCATGTTTTAGACAGTTACCAAACAAGTTTATCAGTGGTGTAAATCAAACATTGTGTTCCCATTTTATCGTTAAATCAATAATTATTGGCAAAAAAATAGCTAAATATTGTAAAAATGAGGTTAGTTTAATTTTTAAATTTGATGATGGATATCTTTGAAATAAAATATTTCAAATTCTTGATTAGCGCCCTGAAAAACTTCATATACTAAATTTCGTCAAAATCCCGGTTGCCGCAACTTTCTAGACATTTACTGAAACAAAATTTTATTATAGTTTTTTTTTTTTTTTTTGACTATACAGTGTGTCTATGTAAGTTGGAGTTATATGGCAAACTTTTTTTTAATAATTTTTCGAAAAAAAGTTATTCTTTATAAAAATGTCCAAAACCTAAAAACATTTATCAGATATCAAACTGTATCAAACATCTACGAGGTTTGTCCAAAAATGTAATTTTTGCTCAAGAGTAAAGTACCTGTCTTTTTGCTAATATCAAAAATTGTAAAGAAAAGATGTTTAGAATAAAAAAATATAACATTACAATCATTTTTGGATTTTGTCATCATGCCTATAAACAAAATATTATTTGGCTTTTCTTCAGTATAAAATTAAAAATTTTATTTAACATTTTATGAAAATGAAAACTTTTTTACATTATGTAGAACTATTCTGCTCTTACACAATATAATAAAAGTTATTATTACTTTAAAAGAAATAAAATAATAAAATATTTAATATTAAGTTACTTACAATACAAAGGTTTCAATCTATAAACAAAGGTTGATTAGCACTCGGTTGAAATTATTTTTATCTAATAAAATAAAATCTTAACAAGACGCCAGACGAGAACTGGGCCAATGGTTGCGTCTCAAAAATGTGGTAGATAGTTTACAAAAAATGTGGTAAACAATTTACCTAAAAACTTATTGATAAACTTGTTAGAAAACTGAAAAAAATATATAAAAATTAAATGTCTGAAGGACACTTTGGAGTTTGACATTAGTTTTTCCAAAAGTAATGTGAAACTGTTTACCACTTTTTGTTAAACTATTTACCACATTTTTGAGACGCAACCATTGGCCCAGTTCTCGTCTGGCGTCTTGTTCAGATTTTATTTTATTAGATTAAAATAATTTCAGTGCTAATGAACCTTTGTTTATAGATTAAAACCTTTGTATTGTAAGTAACTTAATATTAAATATTTTATTATTTTATTTCTTTTAAAGTAATAATATCTGTAATTATATTGTGTAAGAGCATAATAGTTCTACATAATGTATAAAAGTTTTAATTTTCATAAAATGGTAAATAAACTTTTTAATTTTATTCTGAGAAAAGCCAAATAATATTTTGTTTAAATTTAATCTCCCAGAAAACAAATAAAACATAATATATTATGCATATAGTTTATATCAGCCATTCTAGCATTACAAAACAGATTCACCTTGGTTTTTCTTAAACCGGACGGCCGCAGGTCACTTGCGTGCCATCCCTAGAAACTCTTAACACATGTAGCCCACTTGCGTCCTGCGGCCAAAAAGTATTACCCATTTGCGTCCCGCCGCACTGATCCTTTTTTTCTGGTTTAGTCACCTTGATAAAAATATGTAATTATTTCTTCTTGTTTATAGACGGCAAAAAGCCTCTATATTTCCCAGTAATATAATAAATGTATTTTTTGGAAAAAATAAACCATAACAAAAAACGGTAGTAGATAAAAACTTTAAAATTTCAGAAAAAATTGGCCACTTAATGGAGCAACTGTCAAAACATTTTTTAAAACAATTAAAGAAGGCTAAGTACAGGGTTTGGCCAAAAATGTGACTTTTCAAAAAACGAGGTGGGCGTAATCAATTATCTGTCCAGGATTTTATTTTATCCAGAACGAAATTTGGCACACAGATCGAAAGTGGTCCCAGTCACAACCCCATTGTTTTTGGGTTTAATTGTATAAATAGAAAAAGAGTTATTTACGTTTTTGTTTAATTAAGGAATTAAAAAAAATATTTAACTTCAGAACTAACCATGACCTCCCACCTTTATTCTGGATTTATAAAGTGTGTATTAGTCTTGGGTTTAATTAGGAAATAAAAAAGAAAGGTTTAACTAAACAGAACTTACCCTGACCTCCACTTTTATTCTAGTAAAGATTATTAACAATGCAAGTAAATTAGGCCATAAGAGAGTTTAAAGTAATTCAAATTAAATAAAGGGTTCTCTTACCTGGGACACACCCCGGCCGGGCCACCTGTACCTGCCGGACGCAAATGGACCATAATATTTTTAGACCCGGGACGCAACTGGGTTAAATTTATTACCACGGGACGCAAGTGACCGACAGGGAACCGCGGACAAAGAAATACTAGTTTCACCTAACCTGCGTTTATAAATGTAACTTAAGCTTTATTAGGGTTTAGAAGTTTTTATTACCAAGCAGTTTTAGTTTCTTTGTATTAGGTGCTCTTAGGTTGCATTCATGTTGGCACTGCTCCAGCGATACCGCTTGAGCGTTATCATCGCGCGCGTCATCGCTTTCATATTGGTTAAGCATTATTTCAGTTATTTTCTCGGTTTTTTCGAATTATTATAGAACTGATGAACTGATTAATGCAATAACTAAAAAAGATAAAAAATAAAAAAGACAAGGATTTCATGACCTTAATAAAAATAGACTCACTTGTGGCGAATATCACCATATTTATTGTCAACTTCGTGTTGATCCAGTATGTTTTTTCCAGTTTTTAAATAAATAATGTAATAATAATAATAAAATTTTAAAATACCTTACCTATAAGTTTCGGTTTAATTACCTGGAACTCCTACAATCGTTGCAATTTCTCTGCATAATTTTGCAACAATTTGCCTGTCTTTGTAAACACGATGTCTATTATTCCAGAGAGTTGGTCTTGTTTGTATCTCAGAAATCAATTATTTACGATTGATTATTTCAGTTTAAGATGACATTGTAATTTTTCTGTACCTTGGTATCCACTAAATTCGGTGTACCGCTGGAGAGATGCCGCTTAAAAAAGAACAAGATCGAAGCTTGAGCTGCATGATGCTTTGCAACGCGCCACATCGCCAGACACCGCTCGTCAATATGAACATTTAAGTTTAAAATCTGTTGTTGAAATCAGTTTTTGACAACGTTCTAGCGGCATCGCTCGAGCGGTGCCAATATGAAAACAACCTTAAGAGAAAGTTTATTAACATTTAGAGATAATGAAATTAGTTTTTACCAGGCACTAATTTGCAATTCCAGAAATACTGATGCAGTTATTCTAGTCTATGACGTCACAAATCTTAGCTCATTTGCCTCATTAAAAAATGGGTGGAAGAGTCAAACATGAATTGTATGCCCGATGTTCCGAAGATTCTGGTAGGAAACAAATGCGATGAAACCATTGCTGTGCCTACCAATGAAGCACAAAAATTTGCTGATATGCATGATATGCCTGTAAGTATTAAAACTATTTTTCATATACAGTGTGGACGTAAATAGTCCACCCCCTGCTAACTTTTTGTATACCCTTCATTTTTTCTTAAAATTGATAGTTCCAAACAATCAAGATGGCGGATTGGCGCCATCTTAGGAAAAAAAAATTAAATGGAAAGGGGCGTCTTGTGGCATATAATTTTAAAGCTTCTGACGAGTTCTTTATAACTCTAGAATATAAAGTCAATATCTTCACTTATTACAAAATGGCGGTACTTTAAAAATTACCTAAATTTCTGATTTGGATGGCCATATTTTTGAAACTAATAAAGTTGGATGTACTTGATATGGTATTTTCTTAAGGCTCATTCAGAGATTTTTTAATAGTAAATAAATATACAGGGTGCTTAATTTAAAAAATTAGTACTTTTTGTCCTACCCCGTACATTATTATCAGTATCACCACTGGAAAGATATGTAAAAGGGCTTTAAGAAAATACTATATTAGGTATATCTAACTGAATTAGTTTTGGAAATACCGGGTGTTTCTCACAGGTGTTTCTCCCCGATAACTTCTTTATCTTTTAAGATAGAAAAATGAAGTTTGGTTTATCGTTATTTGACATAATTTTGGATTGGGTGATTTATTCACTTGTTTTCTATCACTTCTGGTTTAACCGGAAATGACTACTACTTTAGAATTTGCATTACCGGTAAATTTTATCATATTTCGATAGAATACAACATTCTGAATACAATGACACCTCATTTGTCATTTTTGACCTTTCCGCTTTTAATCATTTATTTTTTAAAATTCAAACTAGACTGCCATGATTAGGCTAAAACGGTTAATTTTAAGTCAAGTTAGCCATAGAACGACTTCTCCAGATGGAGTAAAAGTGTAAAAAATCCGATTTATGGTCTTAACTTCTATTTTTTATGGCACGAGGTGGCTCGTCATACCACATCCGGGTGCCCACGAGATCACTTTCCGGATGCCATTTTTTTATTTCTTTATTGGTACTGACGAAATTTGGTAGGTTTATTAGACTAACGAAAAATAATTCTAAGGTGTATACGATAGGTTGTCACGACTTCCGGTTCCACCGAAAATGACTGGAACTTTTCATTTTTTTGAAAGGGACACCATGATATTTTTGCCTTTTTACTGAGTTCCGATATGTGTTGTTCAAACAATTTTCTATCCATGTGTAGACCCAAGAATTTATTTACTGTTGGATTACTGATTCTTTCAGCAAACATGCCAAAAACTACTGTAGCTATCAACACTAAAAAATTATAAGAAAAAAACAATTTTCCATGTAGGTAAAGTGCCCTCTAGCGGCAAACAATCAATGTGAATTGTTACTAGAATGATGAAACGCAGACGATTTAGTCTAGGGTTTAAATATTAGTGAAATCGGTTTTCTGTATGCAAGTAATTCAAAAGACAAAAAATAAAAACTTGAACTTTGACGGCTTGCAACTCGAAAACGAATGACATTTTGAAAAAAACTTATATGAAGCTCTACCCTTATTTTGTCAAGTAGAATCACCCCCTTAAGTTTCGTGATCCATTTTTGAATCACCCTGTATAACCCCTTAAAAACTAATTTGATTGGAATAGTTAGAATCTGATAATCTTTTATTTACTTGTAGGAGTTGACATACAGGGATCGACAAAATAAAGCAAAAAATGGTCAAGAGGTAAAAAATAATTAATTGTAGAGTGACACTTGAATCTTAAAAATGTAAAGTTATAGTTAGGGATCCCTGGACCATTTTTACCATTCGTTACTAACAAGCTAATTTTTCGTGAGTAGCTCCATTTTGACGAGACGACCCACTTTTTTCCTTACAATTATCGTTGGTGGTAGCATACAGGGGTAGCAGGGATTAAATATGTTGTTTTGATGAATATCATAAAACACCAGGATGAAGTACCACGCAATTTGTAGGACAATGAGGGTGTTAAATTACATAAATATTATTTAATCAACAGAAAAAAGGATCAGCTGGTTAGTAGTTATTATTCACAACATTGTTAACCACACATGTTGGTAGTAGGGGACTCTTTGATAAAACCTTACATTTTGTAGCACAAATATTTTTAGGGTTTATTTATATAATTATCTTGAAAATTAACAGAGGAAATCCCTGTTAGTAATAAATTTTTGATATTCGTCAAATCAACACACTTAATTCCTGCTACCCCTGTAAGTTACCACCAACGAAAATTGTTGTAAGGAAAGGTTGGGCGTCTCGTCAAAATGAAGCTACTCACGAAAAATAAGCTTGTTAGTAATGAATGGTAAAAATGGTTCAAGGATTCCTAACCATTAAAGATATTATCCAAATAAATTTTTATAACAGGTTAAATAAGTCGCGCAATAAATATAAAATTCTTCATTGTTGGTTTTTAAACAAAGAAATTACTTTCGTAATCAAATATCATCCTTCCAAAAAAATCTATTAATTAGATACAGACGCTATAAAAAAAAATGTTCCACCTAAAATAAGTTTCTATATTATGGAGAAAAATCGAATATTTTTTTTTTAATAAAATAATAATTTTAATTTTAGTTGTTTGAAACTTCTGCCAGGCTAGATTCCGAATGCGACAACGTAGAATCAATTTTTTGACATTAGCCCATAAGCTGAAAAACCGAAAAAGATTTTTGCCACCTTCTGAAAATAATGGTACCACCAATCCTTTAAGGATCACTGCTAATATAGTTAACGATACCACTACAAAAAGATCGTGCTTCTGTTGACTTTTATACTGATTACTTTTTATTTGTCAAAAACAAAGATTGATTTTTTCTGTGTTAAGTAATAACTTATTGGTTTATAGTAATGTATGGATAATCTACATAGTAATTTAAAGGAAACATGATTTTTTATATGTTATACAACAATAAACCCCGTTTGCAAGATTTCAATTAGAAAGCTTCTTGCTGAAAGCCATAATTTTATTTTGTGCTACAATATTAAGATTTAAGCAACCTAGCTATATTCAAAAATTGATAATGAGGAAGATACAGGGTATCAAAAGTGATTTATTTTTAATTTTTTACGTAACTTTAAATTTCTGTAAAACGTCGTCACTTTTTTGTACTACTCTATAAAGGTGTAGAAACCAACTCGCTGAACATAGGGAATTAAAGCACAGTAAATATTCTAGGTGGGGTCCGAAAAAGACGAAAGCGGTGGGCTGGCAGCCCCTGATCTCGTTACATAGTAGATTGGTGGAGGGATTTAACGTACGGATTTGTTAAGGACGGCGGTTTGTTTTCCATACCTGTACCATCTGAGTAAAAAAAACTTTATATACAAGAAAGGTATACTTACTTTGTAAGATTTGCTTTTGTCAAGATATGAGGGCTTCAGAACTAAAGTGGTGTAAGTTACCTTGTTTTAAAATTGGACTTGGTGTATTTTTATATTGTTTAAAGCCATTTTTATTTTCTGCCAGAGCGGTGTCAGTCACAGTTTGATAGTAGATGAATGAATCTCACATACCAAGTTAAATTAACAATATTTAACAAATTAATTTTAGGTTTAGGGACAAATTAAAAAAATGTTTTCGACTTGACTGCACTACTGTGATTCTAAGCCCCTCCTATATTTGAGTTGTGCAACCAAAAATATATGGAAAAATTAATTTATTCTCATAATACCACATCATTAGTAGAAATGATGTGGCACTTCTAATTATATAAACCACTTAAAGATATATACACACAAATATTCCGCAAACGGTGATTTAGAGCTATTTTTTAAATATACTTATTAGTGTAGAAAATATACAATAGCACAAAAATTGTGACGTTTGTTGCGAAATTCAAAGTTGTGTATGTAGCGCCCGCTAGTCAAAAAATAAAAATTAATTTCCGATCCAAATAGTCTATGTCAAAAAACCTCTAAATACCGAGTGTTATCACAATATTTAAAACGTATCAAAAATTAAAAATGTTTTTTTACTTTGGCACCCGTATCTTCCTTATTATCCACTTTTTAATATAGGTGTGTTTGCTTAAATCTTAGTAAGGGATGATTCATTACGAGGTATTTTCTTAAAAAAAAATAAAAAAATTACTATATTAAGTAATATTTATTATCATACGGAAGAACTATATCTTACATTTGTTTTTTAAACATTATGACTTTTAAATGTTGGCCTTAACTGCGCCCAACATGGTCTGTTCTTAAACATTTTCGAGTGCCAAATCGATTCGTCAGGATCATCGCGTACAGTCGCAGCTACTGTCGCTATATTTTCTGCACTACGTGCTGGATGTTGCTTATTTGGTCAAGAATTATCCAGTAATACAAATTGGAGTTCAAATTTTTGTGATGGTACTGCCATTATGCGTGGATCATAAGTTTCCCGAAGCGCACGAAACACATTTCTCGGAGAATGATGATTTTCATAATACAGTTGAACTAGTTTTAGACGGTGTGCGTGACGTCTTTTCAGAATAAATTGTCAAACAGTACTAAAGACAAATACCGTAACAGTTTGAAATTTGGACCCTCTCATCTATCCAAAAATACCTACTAGAAAAAGTACCTCTAAATGAATTACCCCTTACACATAAAAAATCTACAGTTTTCTGTGTACCATTAATTAGAGAACACCATGTGTACATAATATTTTTGGCGGAATTGTTTACTTAAAATCAACTACGATTTTCTACAGAGAATTTTAAAATCCAAACTATAATGAAACATAATTTGCTAATAAAATTCAAAATATTGTAAGATGAACAGTTATTATCTTTAAAAAAACTTAATTAATTAATGATATCCAAAATGGCATTAAAAGAGGTTAATAAGTGTTATTTAAATTAATGGAGAATAATACAATATTTAATTTTGTGACACAATGCAGACTTGAGTTTTCACTGGGGGATATAATCCCGAGCCTATTTTCAATTCCGGGATTCCCGGAGTGGGCAGAGACAAGCCCGGGATAGTCCCGTTTTTGAGGGTAGAGTACCGAAAATACGAAAATATTCAAAAATCAACTTTTATTTATTAAACTTTCTTTAGGAATGGAAAGAAAATTTGAACAAAAAGATGTTTTCTTTTCAAAACAAAAAAACAAACTAATTGAAATATATAAAAATTAACCTCATATAAACTTTCTTTTGATAAAGACATTACTACAGTCGTCTTAATTAGGTACCTTTAAAAATAAAAACAAAACTTTATTTTTGCAAGATCGACATACCCTCTTATAACTTTAATTTATTGCATTAAAACATTTGTAATGGAATACAACAAATTTAAGGCAATAATGAACCCTATAAATAATAAAATGTAAAATATTCAAAATATACTTTAAATAAACAGCCCCTCCACCAAAAAGTAGTTTTGACAGCTTTTTTTACCCTATCACGATATATTGGGCCATAAGAATAAAAAAAAGCCAATGCTTTTGCTTGTAAGTATAAGGTATAGAAAAACGTACGAATAAAATAGAGCATTTGCTTACAAATGCAGTATTTATAGAGAAGTCACAAAAGCGATGCTGCTATTCAGTAGCATTACATTTCTATAAGTAAATACTCACACTTGTAAGCTAATGCTCGACTTTTTATACGTTTGAAGTAAATTCTTCTACACCTTATACTTATAAGTAAAAGCATTTGCTTCTTTTTATTCATATGGCACTATTGACTCATTTCAAAGATAATGAGGAGTTAAAGAAATCTTATTAATAAAATTGTTTCTATATTCGTAGTACTGTGGAAATCAAGAAGATAGTATATTGATGATAGAAATTTAAAAGGTTTAGATTATCCATACATCACTGTATTTAAAATTATTTTATAAGTAAGCGATATGATTGTAAACTGTATTTTAATAACCCATTGTGAAGAGTATAAGGCGATTACTTACCAATGACTTTATAATTCAAAAATAATTTTACTAAAATGTCACTCTCTGTTCCAGAAATGTTATTGCCCTCGAAAAAGTTTGCAATCCTTTTTAGGTATTGCGTTTAGCACTCATGGGCTTATAACGTTACAGAAACATAGCTTTTATGAAAAAGGTTTAAATTTATTAGTTTTTTTTAAGTAAGCAGTTACATAACTAAGAAGCCGCCTTGTCACATGCCAATTTTATGTCGAAATTGTACGGAGGGTTATAAAGGACATTTCCAAAGGTACACTGCATTTAAAATGCTTTCCATATTTTCATATGTATAATTTTTGACATTATTTAAAAATATTATTTTATTATGTTAATTTTATTTTAAAAATAACTGTGATACGGTATAGGAAACAAATATGTATTAGATAAACAACCTATTTTTTTTGTTTTGTAAAAGTAAAAGTTTTTAAAATAATAAAAAGATTTACACGATTTTTTGTTTGGTTTTACTTTTGAAAAATATATTTTTTTAATTTAATTTTTGAGTTTAGAGTTTTTGTTACTACATAGTTACTACTACTAATATCATTATTTAAATAAATCCAATACATATTTTTAAAGAAAATTTGATAGCAATACATATTTTTAAAGGACATTTGATGCGCTACAAAAAGGTGTCTTAACATATTTTAATTTAAAAGTTATTCGACGTTGAAGTTGAATCCAAAAATAATTTGTAGAAGTTTTTTACATCGAACAACTTTTGAAGGAGTAAATTTATTGAAAAATATTAAGAGACCTTATTTGTAGCGCGTTAAAAAATATATATTTATATACCATATAAATATTAATATTTGTAGTAGTAACAAAAAATAGTTCAGTATTCAAAGTCCGATTACGTGAAAACGGTTTATTTGACAACAAAATTTACGAAGACAGCTTTTTGAAAATTTTATTTTCTTTAAAAATGTGTGTTGGCAACGTTTTTTAACGATTTGCGAGTTTCACAAAAAATTGTTGTCATGATAGATCTCTTAATATTAATTTTAAGGGCTCCAACTTGCACAATAATTTGTTTTATTATCATGAATAATATTTTCACAGTACCGAAAAAAATCGCTTTTTTTGCCCAGTCAAACATACAGCGTCTTCGGAAATTCTTACTTAACAAAAAAAGTGCTTCTTTCTAAAAGTCCTCTCAGCTATATTTCCAAAACAAGTAGGTGTGAAGACTGGCGTAAAATGGTATTTTATCAAAAGTGTCTGGAAGAAATTCATAAAAAGTATTTTTATTTCTCAGAAATGTTTATTTATTTGAAATATCCATAAATGACAGAACAAAATATAAAAATGTATTAAAGAGAAAGCTAAACAAACGTGTGCAAAATCAAAAAATTTTCAATATTTTACAAATGTAAAAATTTGACAGGGCTAATTTCGTAAGTATCATTTAGGGGGTAACGGAGTCTTGGAGGCTTAAAAAGGGCGACTTTTTGAGCATTCAATTTAAGCGTGTGTTTAAAATAACTTTCTTGAAATTATTTGTACATTATTAAGGTACCGTTTAAGAGTATTCAGAAAAAATATCATAAAGACATATTTAAGAATGGCGGCCGTGGCATCATTTCAACATCGAGTTTAAAAAATTTAACAAAACGCATCTAGACACGGTCGTGCTACGGGCTTGTGGGGCTTCGGTGCGGTTATGTGAGACTATATATATATATATATATATACTACCCTATAGAGTTTGGATAAAAAGATACAGAGATAAGTAGAAAAATTTGTTTAAGCTTAACAAATATGATTTTTATATTTTTAAGGCATGAAAAGTGCTTTTGATTTTTTCTGTTTAGAACTGTCACGGATCTGTCAGTTTTAAGATGGCTGCCAAGGGCCCAATAAAATTTCGATATTGTAGTCACGTGATTTCGTATATCCGAGGTTCCGCAATATTTTACCGTATATGAGGACTAGGCATTTGTGTTTACGAACTCAACAAGTTCAACATAACCTAACAAAGCATTTTTAATATTAACATGAGTGGAACATGTGGTATAACTGATGAGGATGGGAAAATGCTTGTATTTCAAGCATTTTTCGCAATCGAGGAAAATGATAGATTAATTTTATTTTGGACGCTTGAAATCACAGACTCAACATCGATGCTAATTGTGTCTCTTAATTTGAATTGTAAATAGAACATCGTGTAAAGGGTGTCACATAAACAACCCTTAGATCCTTTATGTTTGCATTTACGTATGTAATGAAAAAAAAGTTAATAATGGAAAAAGAAAAAAACATTAGCGTGTTTGAGCTCTATTTCGGATTCAGTACAAATAATAACATTTTATTTTTAGCACCAATGTATAAATTATAAAACTTCATGAAACAATTAATGTTGTTCAATATTAAACTCCACTGGCGTATGATCAGAGACCAGTTGTCCAGTAAGTACAGGTTGAAATGGATGCACTACAAGATGATGGGGTAAGTCGTAGCTATACTGGCCAATCACTGCATAATCCAGGATTTTTCCTCCTTTGTGAGTTGGAGTATTGGTGGAGTAAATGCCAATATGATTAAGAATGTCTGGATGTTGTCTAAAAGAAAAAAGTATTATATTAACGCTTATAAGACATAATATAAGAGTGTGGTTACATCTTTTATTATACAGGGTGTTCATTTGAAAACTTCCCACCACGGATTTATCGAAAACAACTGATTAAAAGAAAAACGCCGAAATACGTCAAAAGGTTTGTCAAGGGGGACAACTGTCTAACCTAAAATTACTTCACCCCCTTTCACTCTCTGCCCCTCCAGGGCCATCCCCTTAAAAATTTTAAATGGCAAGGGGTATCGAGTAATAGCTTGTTTAAAAGGCCCTTCAAAGTCTTTTATTTTGAAGTTTGATTTTTTTAAATCGATCGATTCGTTCTCTAGAAAATTAGAAAAATTTTTGTTTATCTTAATTTGTTCAGATAGAAAACAAAAACATGAAAATATCAGTTTTTATTTCAATAAGTGTTAAATAACTGTCAAAAATGCGTAACATCCCTATTAAACAACCGCGATTTTGTTTATCCTTGTCAAAATGTCAAAAATGTACGCGTCTGAGAAGCGAGCAATCGAATTTTTCGAAAGAGCAAAAAAGTCTTATTTTTTCATTCTCTATCCGAATGCAACATTAGTTTTTCGAAATTCAAAAAAATTATTACTCGCTCGCTTCATTTATGACAGCTGAAGAGTAAAAAACATTTTTCTCCGATTTTCCTGAAAATTTGGTCAAAGGAGTTTTAGACCGTGCCGATTCGATCCCGCTAATCCAAATTGTGGATTTCGAAAAAAATGTTTGGTAACTTTTTTCTGAGCCACCCTGTATATTTCGAAATTACATTTTCTTCATAATGACGTCACGATCTATCGAAAAGGTCCTATACATGTTCGCTCTATCTCGAATAATAAAAAGTTTTACAAATGACAGCTGTCAAATTTTGACATTTCGACTATAATTTGGTGTATTTCTTTTAGCTTTTAGAACCGTTCTTCAGAACCGATCAAAACAGTTTTAAAAGGAACATTAAAAAACAGTGGGATTTGCCCGCTGACATGACATTTATAAGATTTGACAGATTTGTTGTTCTTTGTTTGGTTTATGTTTTAGTCATCCGTGATTTATATTATTTTTTTCGGGTTAATTATTTTACCACAGTAAATTATTATGGATATTTTTAAATATAACCAAGTATTTTTACTATTTGCCTTTTGGCATATGTCATTAGTGTCGAACACTTCATGCACCTCCTTCGATGATGGTGCATGAGAGACAAGGAGAGGTAATAGAACGGTTCTGCAGAACAACTCCACTATAAAGGAATACTTACGGTGTCGTTCTGGGCGGTTCTAAAGCATAAAGGAATACACCAATTGGTGTATTCCTTTAATGCACCAATTGGTGTATTCCTTTTATGCTTTAGAACCGCCCAGAACGACACCGTAAGTATTCCTTTTATAGTGGAGTTGTTCTGCAGAACCGTTCTATTACCTCTCCTTTGCCTCTCATGCACCATCATCGAAGGAGGTATGAAGCGTTCTGACACTAATGACATATGCCAAAAGGCAAATAGTAAAAATACTTGGTTATATTTAATAAATATCTAAAATAATTTACTGTGGTTAAATAATTAACCCGAAAAAAATTATATAAACTATGGATGACTAAAACATAAACCATACAAAGAACAACAAATCTGTCAAATCTTATAAATGTCATGTCAACGGGCAAATCCCACTGTTTTTTGGTGTTCATTTTAAAACTGTTTTGATCGGTTCTGAAGAACGGTTCTAAAAGCTAAAAGGAATACACCAAATGTCAAGAGTGAAGATGTGAATATTTTTCGATTTTACATAGGATTGCTTGGTTTTTTTCGATTTTTTCGTTTTTTTTGTTACTTTCTCGCGTCGTCTATGTAAGTGTTTAAACAAAGATTTTTCTAATTTTCTCGAAAACGAATCGACCGATTTAAAAAATCAAACGTCAAAATAAAAGACTTCGAAGGGCCTTTTAAACAAGCTATTACTCGATACCCCTTGCCATTTAAAATTTTTAAGGGGATGACCCTAGGGGCAGAGGGTGAAAGGGGTGAAGTAATTATAGGTTAGACAGTTGTCCCCCTTGACAAACCTTTGACGTATTTCGGCGTTTTTCTTTTAATCAGTGGATTTCGATAAATCCGTGGTGGGAAGTTTTCAAATGAACACCCTGTATGATAGAGTTCAGGGGGTCCGCATTTCGTAGTAATTGCAAGGTATCTTTGTTATTATTAAAGATAGATACTTGCGGTTTTTGCAAAGTGTTGCTACTTTTTAATGATATGAATTTTAATACCAAACACAGCATTCTCTGTTTTGACATATAGGAGAAAATTATTTTTTCCATTTTCGGACTCCCTTCGTCGACATGTTGGATATGCTGGTATTCTGTTACGATGCGATGAAAAGTAAGTATCGTACATTTTTAAAAGCGTTCTTAGAAATAATTTAATGATGTCAACATGTAGGGTGTTCCATAAGAATAATTAAATGTTTGGTTTATATCTCGGAAATTAATAAATTTGACGAAAATCTTGTTGCAAGTTATGAAACAACTAAAATATGTATAATATATTCAAGAGTTGAAAACAAAAATCCCTTATAATATGTCAAAAACAAAGAAAGTCATAAAAATATTTTAGTGTTATCATTCATTTAATATAAAAGTAGTTACACCTCATAGTACAGGAAATGAAGCACAAAAAGCGTAAACCTCGCAATTCTTTGGTCCTGCATGGATTGACTTCAAATTTTAACTGACAAACAAATCTATATCGAACCAAAGGGCGACAAAAGCCTGGGGTGGTTGCCACCCCATCTCGATGGTGGACATTTTTTATTACATTTTAATCACAGGAATTGATCAAAAAATGATTATAAGCAAAAAAATATAAAGGGCATATTTTTTTGTTAAACCAATTTAAGTTATTCTCGATAATAACTCGAAAGTTATGCATTTTATCAGAAAACCTGTAAAAGTCAAAACTGTATTTTTTAAAAGAAGTTTAACGAATTTAAAATACTTTATTTTAGTAAAATTCAAATGTAAGAAAAAAAAATGTTGTTTTTAAAGTACCTATCTCTTTCCGTAATAATATCAAAATGTTTTTTAAAACAATTTTGTAGAGGTATTCAAGTGCTACGATTTTGTAGAATTATTCACGTGCCTACGATGCTTTGTTAATTAAATATGTAAATATTTCTTGCTTTTTCAATGGGGTAAGTTTCAAGGGCTCGTAAAAGGTGGTGAACGACCGCGAATAACTTGAAAATCATGCATTTAACCACAAAAAAAACTGTAAGAAGCAAAATTGTCGGTTTTAAAATTACAACCTTTTTTTATTTTAATTTCTATGACCAATACGAACTGAGATACGTAGTGTTAATAGTTAGATTTTTTCGTCAAATCCAAAATTTAATAGATTCGAAGTCAAATACCGGGAATACGGTGCATTTTTAAGGAAAATGTATTAAACCTTTTTAAAGTACATAATCAGACTTTTCTTTAGAAAAAGAAGTCTCTAACATAAAAATTAAGTAAGTTCTGATAAAAACAAGGTCAGTAACTAATTTTTTCAAAGAAAATAATTAATAAAAACAACTTCCTAACTACCCTCTTAATTAAAGCAGACCTACACTCTTTTACGTCGGAGAAGTTTAACCAATTTAGAATGCCTAATTTAAAAATATATAGATAATTATGTCCGAAAGGGCTCGAAAAGGTGATGCTAGTTCGTTAATATAGGTTTTAAACGGCTACACCTTGCCAAATATCAACTGTACAGAAAATCTATGAAAAAATAAATTTTAGTCACTAAAAAAGCATCAATTTGGTACTTCATCATTTTTTCTTATCTTCAGTAAATTCGGAGTTATTTTGAAAAAAAGGGTCAAAAATACGAAATTGTGAAAAATGGTTTTTATTTTAAGCTCTATTTTTCTAAAATTAGGCCTATTAAATTGGGTAAACTTATTGTAAGCATTACCAATACTTTGTATAAAGAAAATTAAATAGGATAAGTTCAATTTTAAATAGGGGGTTAGTTAAGGGGTTGTTTCCACATTTTTTTGTTTTTGATAAAATGTATAAATTTCGAGGTATTTGCAAATAAAACATTAAAAACGTCCTTAATCCATGCAGGACCAAAAAATTGCAAGGTGAAATTATTTTCCGTACTATCACAAAAATCAAAACTCTTTATATTAGGCTCTCCGCACATGGGTCGGTGTACAAGTGACGAAGACGAGATTCGACAACTTTTCGACAGGATGTACGCATATTTGCGGTTTGAGCAGCGACATTCATATAAAGACGTAAGTTTGTGACTTACTATGGTGTACAAAGAATTTGTTAGTTATAATGATATTATTTATATTTAATATTAAGCAAGTCCACAGATGCGATAGATGCTATGTTATTTTATTATTAGAATTGTTGCCGTCGAATAAAAAAAAGCTCAGACTTTGGGTACCTCCATATTATCAACGATCTATATCGTTAATATTATTTTTGATTTTTAAACAAATTACATTTACAATTTGTCGGTAACGCTAAAGCTTAAATATAGCATTGGTGGTATTTTTAAAGGTCAAACATCAATGGTTTTAACGCTCCGATTCCATTCTGCGATTTGAAGGAGTACAAATAATTTAAAATCTAATTCTTGTTGTTTGTAGAATTTTTCAGAAATAATTGTGTAGCTTTTTTTTATTGATTATCTATAAACGTTATTGTAAATACATTTTTTCAAGGACTACTTGCCTAAAAATAAAAATAGTTTTATTAACAAAAAATACCCAAGACACGATAATAACTATGACTCATATAAATAAAACCAAAAGGTCCTTTTACGGCAAAACCATTTTTAGTATTTGATAACCAGAGTATTATTTTTGTTAGTCAGTTTATTGTAATGTTTCGCAGCCTAATAAGATAAAGTTTTTTAAACAAAAGAATACGTAGATTTTCAATTATATCGCCAAACACACTACTTGTAAGAAAAGCGAGTGCTAAGAAGATTACGATTTTTGCTTCAAGACGCGAATACGCATACAGGCATTAAAATTGCGTCCTCGTCGCTGTTCCACCTACCCATGGGCGGAGAACCTAATAATAATCAAAATACCTAGCAATTACAACAAAATCCTGACACTCCGTATAAGCCGATTGATTAAAAATAATTATAGAACCCATCTACTTTGTACTTATTAAAATTTTACCTGTCTAATGAGGATCTTAAATCTGCCGGAATTCTATTAAAATCTCCCATAATCATAAACTGATAATCATAATATTGATGTGATCCAAAATGATTGGCTATGATGTTTACTATGCTGGCTGCATCTCCTCCTCCTTTTCCACTTGCATGGATTGTAAAGTAAGCATCTTTGTTAAATTGCACCCCTAAAAAAATTACTCTTAAATTTTTTTATGAAATCGAAGTTTTCTAAATTTAAAATTAAAATAGGTTTTTTTATTTAACTAAAAAAAGTTTTCACCAGAAAAAGTTAAGGATTTATTTTTGAGTTTTTGCTAATAATGCATCACACTCAGTGGCGTAGCCAGCGTTTAGGGGGCGGGAGGGGCGAAGTCGCTTTTGGGGCTCCTGCATCTTTAAGTATTATGCTTTGTTTTAAATTAAGTATCCGCTTTAAAAAGTAAGATTTCATCTTACTTGAGGTAATAATAAATGCATCAACATATTATACAGGGTGTCCCAGGACATATATTACAACAGGGCGTATTGATAAAGATTTTATGAATTTTAGAACGACGTGTGTAAAATCTCTATTTCTACTTTTTAATACACCTGTGAAATAAATGTCCCAAGACAATTAGTATTTTCCAACACTAATTTTGAATAAATCTCTTTTAAGGGCATGACTACATCCATAACAGATTGTTTTAACTTAAGAAATAATACAATAATTTAATATACCTATCGCATCAGATATGTTACAGATATATCGGCCAGTAATGCAATAATAAAACAGGCGCTATTAGTCACCCTATCTGAAATGTTTAGACGCTGGTATTTGCGTTAGACTGTCTCCTTTCTACGCATTGCTTGTACTCATATTTTGTGTATTTGACTGGCTGATCCTGTATAGGTTTTTGTTTATTTTTATTTTTATATGCAGTTTAGCGGATTTTTTTCTAGAAAACTAAGCAAGCTACGTAAAAATATTTAAAAAACAAAAAGTTTTATTTTGAGATGTTTTATTCGGAAAAAAAATAAAACTTGCAAAAAGTCAGAGGCGTACATTTTTTTGTCAATAATATAAGCTGGGATGCGTCCTACTCTTCCACTGGTCTAACTAATTAAAAATAGTTTCGTACTAATTTAACTTCCTATTTTAACAAATACCCAAGACTATTTTTTATTTAAATCGGATAAGGCTTATTTAATATATTATTAAAAACACGATTTTCTTTTTTATTACCCTGTATCTTGGAAACAACGCATTTTCAAACCTATGTTCACATGAACTTTAATTTTATAAAATTAGCTCAGAAATACGCCCTTAAATTTTCTTACCGCAATTAGGAAACATCCTGTATAAAAAATGCCCAAGAGTATAAATTATTTTTTTAATAATTAAAAAAAAACATTAGTTGCGTAGCTAGTTAATTTGTAACATTAAGTAGAAAAATGTTGCAGAGAATTGAATGTCATGTCAAAATTTGAATCCAAACCATTAGCTGCACAAAAACAGGCTTTAAATTATGACATTAAATTTAGTTCTTTACAACATTTACTAATATATTTTTTAACGTTAAAAAATTAAAGTGTTTTATTTGTAATTTTGTATATTTTTAGTTTTTTTTTTTAATTATAACTATTATTTATCCTCTTTTTAATTCTATCCCGGGAAACACTGTGCAACGATACAACGTCCCTGCACACAATAACACAATTATTGTTTTAACAATAAAAAAGATGCATCATATAATATTTTATTTAAATTTTTGGCCCAACTTTACTATTTAAATAATGTATGAAAATATTTTTATGAAAAAATTTTACATGTCAGCACCCAGATTGCCCTGGTGTATTCCAAAGTTACCACTACCTTAGCCTTAACACCTTAAGATAGTTGTCGTGGTTACCTTAGAATTCACTAGGGCCCCGATTTTCGACTTGGGGAGTAGAAATTTTTGTTGGAAATGTTTTTTGTTTGCCTCTTTCTATTACAATCAAAAGTTGCTAATTTAAAACAGGGGCGGTCATATCAAGTTTTCGAGGGGGCATATCATCATTAAATGCCCATATTTGCAATAAGGTGTGTTTAGGTGATAAAACATTTAATCGGTTACAAAGGATGTGACATGAAGGGGGCATGGCCCCCATGCCCCCTTATGACCGCCCCTGATTTAAAAAGAGAGGAAAGAAACCTTATCCATTAGAAATGTCAAGTGCGAGTATTTACTTATAGTAAAAGGTATTGATTATAATATAGAAATAAAGAAAGATTTACTTCAAACGTATGAGCATATGCTTATAAGTGCGAGTATTTATTTATAGAAAATTGAAGCTACTGAATAGCAGCAGACCATTTCTATAAGTAAATACTCGCACTTGTAAGCAAATGCTTATACCTTTGAAGTTCATCCTTCTTTATTTTTATATTATGATCAATACTTTTTTCTTATATGCAAAAGCATTTGCTTCTTTTTATTCGTGTGGCCCATTGACGCCCATACGACCTACTCTATTAGTAGGAGAGCTAGTGAACCCTTCGAGTAACGTTGGACCTGTTAGGCTAGAAATTTGTATAGTGATGAGTCGTGGCATCCTAAGTACGACAATTATCACCTGGCAAGCATCAGCCCTGCACATCATCACCCTGTATTTTTTGAAAGTTTAAAAAAAATAATAAAAATAAAAACTTCAAGCTGTAAGCTTGAAATTTTTCTAAGATTTAGTTCATTCATGGTCACGTTTGAAAAAAATTGACAGGCGTTTTGATGAACACAAGTACCTGCCAGGCAAACTAAAGGTGTGGCTGATTTGGATGGCCATATTTCCAAAACTAATTAAGTTAGATGTACCTAATATGGTATTTTCGTAAAGACCTTTTAATGGTAATATAATATACAGGGTGGCTCATTAATAACAAAAAACTTTTTGTTCCACTCTGTATATTATCATTTAAAAGTGCTTTAAGAAAACACCACATTAGGTGCATCTAACTTTATTAGTTTTGGAAATATGGCCATCCAAATCAGCCACACCTTTCAGTTCGCCTGGCTGGTACTTGTGCTTATCGAAAATGCCTGTCAATTTTTTTCAATCCTTACTATGAATGAACTAAATCCTAGAAAAATTACAAGCCTATATATTTTTTAAAATTTTTAAAATATACAAGGTGATGATGTGCAGGGCTGATGCTTGCCAGGTGATGATTGTCGTACTTAACATGTTATGACTCATCACTATACAAATTTCTAACCTTACAGGTCAAACGTTACTCGAAGGGTTCACTAGCTCAGGGACTATATGTATATATAAAAAAACGGATTTTCAAGTGTTTTTATACAGGGTGTCACATAATACATGGGCAAAATCCTGGATTCATATAAAACACATGAAAATAATATATCAAGCTCCTATAAATGTTTGCTTACTAAAGCCCCTTTTCACTAACCAAAACTGAGATAACTTAAAGGTCGCAAATGAAAATAAGTTTTTGTGGAATAACTTTTATAGGTTTTGGTATAATGAAATAATTTTTATTATGATAAATATTAGCAAAGACTCCTTAAAATGGTGTCCTTATAAAACAGTTGGATTTTTTAGGTTGCCAGGGACGAACTAACCCTTACACAATAGTGCTAATTATTTTTACACCCTCTTAATTAAAGAAATAACATTAGTAAGTTTGGATAGCTTAAGCCTTTACTCAAAAAAGGTGTCCCTGTTCAATATCAATAAATTGAAGCGTTTTTGACAAAAACAATCATTTTCGGTTCGACATGGACTTCCTCTAATCTGATACATTCTCTAGCTTTAATTTATTGAAAAGTATTGAACCCGCACAATACTGCAACATTATTTTTTATAGGCGTAAAAATTAAAAAAAAAACTGATAGTTTTTTTAGTATCAATTGCTAGTAGAATAACCTAATGTTTGTAGATGTCTCTTCTAAACAAAAACTTGTTTTTGTCGAAAACTCTTCAATTTATCGTTATTAAACAAAAGTACCTTTTTTTTGGCCCTGGGGGTTAAGCTATCCAAACATACTATTTTATTTTATTTTTATTATACAGGGTGTAAAAAATATCAGTATTGTAAAAGGGTTAGTTCTGGTTAGTAGTAGTAGTTAGGAACTAATGAATTCAAATATTTTATCAAAAAAATCACCTAGGTAGCAAGGAGTTGTTTAACTTTACTATAGTTTTATCAACTGGTGCCAATATTAAAATAATTATGTCCTAAACTTAGTGGTTTTAAACATAATTCCCCCATATCAATGTTCAAAATAGTTTTCTACCTCTAAACAAATGTAATCAAAGTTGTTTTGATTTTTAAATTAAGATCATTTTCAAGTTAAAAACAAATTCGTATTTATTTGGTAAACAGATGGGT
Source organism: Listronotus bonariensis (assembly GCA_014170235.1). NCBI lineage: Eukaryota > Metazoa > Arthropoda > Insecta > Coleoptera > Curculionidae > Listronotus > Listronotus bonariensis. The sequence goes on from JACEGR010002808.1 coordinate 108,698, forward strand.
GAAGGGCACTTCTAATTCGGAACCCCGTATAATTATGTTTTTATTCAGTGGTAGAAGCACGCGGGTTGCGCCTGATGGCCCTATATGATCTTAACCTTAACCTTAATCTTACCTAAAATAGGTCTGACACTATCGTAATCTCCTGGAGGTCTCAAAATAATCACATGATCAGGTTTTTCTTTGGTAACTATTGCCAAGTTGACTCTGTTTCCTCCCATATCGTTTTGAGTATAATAAATATACCGGTTGTCGGGTCTGGTCGAGGTTTTTAGGTTCCAAATGTACTCTCGTACTTCTTGATGGAGATCTTGGGGGTCAATGAGACGGTTACCTGTAAAAAGAATATAAATATTACGTAAAACTATATTTTCGTATACTCAATTTACATCAAGGTTATTTGCAGATCTTTTAAATCTCTTGGACTATATAAAATACATATTTTTTGTTAGATCTCTAGCGTAAAAACTGTTTGGTTGCAATTTAAATTAAAATGTTTATAAGTATAGCAAAAACAAAAAGGCAAATTTACCATGAGTATCTAGTAGCGGGGTAAGAGGGATTATTAATATGGGACTTAAATACTGCAAGATTTGGAGGAAAAGAGCAGCAAGGGTTTAGCAGGTTTCACATAAAGAAACTCTATGAATAAAGAAACGAAAAAAGTTGGAAGTTTGGGGTATGTCCAATGGGACCGTATTAGGCGCTGCAAGTGGATAAGTTATACTGAACAATTTCTGTGAGTAGAAGCCGTAGAAGTATTGCCCATATACACGTTTCGCTAAATTGAAAGGTATATAGGCCAGTAAAGCAACAACAAAGTGAGTACGATTAGTCATGCTATCTTAAATGTTACATGCCGGCATTCGCGTTAGATCGTCTCCTATCCACGCATTGCCTGTTTACGATTCTGGTTGGCTGAACGTATACAGTGTGTCTACGTAACTTGCCGTCATAATAAAATATTATTAATTTTATTAAAAGTTATTCTTTATAAAAAGTTCTGCATGGCCCAAAACTTAAAAAGAAACCATCAAATATCAAATTGTATCAGTCATTTACGAGGTTGTGCCAAAAATATAATTTTTGCTTTAGAGTAAAAGTACCTGTATTTTGCTAATATAAAAAATTGTTATAAAGTAAAATATGTTTAGAAATTAAACATTACTTCTAAATATGTAATTTTGTTTATTTGCAAAAAAAATATTTTTGATTTTTTTTCTGCGATAATGGTGAAAATTTAGGTTTGTACATTAATGCACTACATTTCATAATTATAAATGCCATAGGACAGTTTTAAATAAACTTTTTAAATTTATTGTCATTAAAATGAGAAGAATGTACAATGCACTAAGGTACAAACTTAAGTATTCTCGATTTTCGCAGAAAAAAACAACGTTAAATTGTTTTTTTTTTTGAATTGAACAAAATTGCATTTTTAAAACTAATTTTTAATTCTAAACATCTTTGCTTTATAACAATTTGCGATATTAGCAAAAATACAGGTACTTTACTTTTGAGCAAAAGTATATTTTTGACCAAACCTCGTAGATGACCGACACAATTTCATATCTGATATTTGTATTTTAGGTTTTGGATCATGCAGAACTTTTTATAAAGAATAACTTTTTTTTGTGAAATCAATAATAAAAAAGTTTCCCATATGAACTTAAGTAGACACATTGTATAAGAACAATATTTTGGAGAGGGTCAAGCTCTCCGCACATTGGTCAGTAAAATAGCGACAAGAACCCGAGTTTTACAGCAATCCGCGTCCTTTAGTAAACAAATGAAATACAGAATCGTCTATAGCAAAACCAGTCCACCTGTCAGGGAAGAAAATATTTTATTTTTGTCTGTAAAATAATGTTCGGTAGGATTCAGGCTTTTGAGAACTTGTCTTAAAAAGCTCTATTATGGCACTCTTTGACCCGGTGGAAAAATCCTAAGGGGTAGTTTTTGCCCCGTCGCGGTATGGTTCGGGGAACATCGGCGCTCTCCGATCGACATATGATTTAATTAGCTGAGAATATAGTAAAAATTGACCATTAGGCGGCCCTAGACTTACAATAACATCGCACAATATATTTTATTGTCATTGTCAATTATATTGAACAATAGACGAACTACGCAATGTTTTCGTATTCAGTCGGACATTAATTTAATATCATGTGACTAAACGTAAAAAAAGACACTAGCCGAAAGATTAATACAAGAAAAGGCAAAAAAATACACAATGTTTCGTAATCAGCATTTTTTTACTTGACATTCCATAACGACGCCAATTCTCTGTACAATTGGATACATTCGACGCAATACCTTTTTACTTAACTTTTGTATTCTCTTTTCTGCCAGTGTCCACGCACTTATTCTTCTTGCCGACGGAACCCAGACCAAAAATTATTGCGCAATACTGACCCTACACGATGCAATGCATGTGCAATAAAAATTAAACTCGCTAAAACTTTCGTTCAATTATTGCGCAATCTTCAATATTAGAATAATTAGACTATCAATTTTATTACACAATAAGTAATACTGCGAAATATCTACAAATGATCGTCCAGGGGATGCCTTAAACGTATGCTCGCCTCTGTACGGTTGTCGCCATTTCAAACACGAATATATGCGTACATACTGTCGAAAGCTCGTCGAATCTCGGTCTCGTCCCTATTTCACCGACCCATGTGCGAAGTGCCTCAGATTTGAAACACATACAAAGTCTATAAGTTAGAGGGGGAAATACTTTTTGGCTCGAAAGAAAAATCCTAGTTTGAAAGCTGCCGTGGCTATACTGTATCAGCTATCAGCAATATTTAAATATATATCGGCCAGTAAAGCGACAAAAAAAGCACAATTAGTCATTTTATTCAAAATATTTACATGCCGACATTCACGTTAGACCGTCTCCTTTCCATACATTGCCTATGAACAGTGGCGGCGAGTACGTGTGTGCACCCAAAGAGGTGCATGGGTGCAATGCACCCATATGAGACATTTTAACATTTTTGTCCTTTAAGTGTTGGGTTAAGCTGGGTGAGGACCTTTTTTTTTGGTTCTCTAAAATGTTTGTTACTTGGCACCGGCACCCATATAAAAACTAAAAACCCAGCCGCGCCTGCGAAATTTTTGATAATTATATTTTTAATAAAACTCTTTATCAATACAGTTCGTTTTAAACCACTATTTATACTTATCCTCTTCTAAATCACATGTATTTATTATAAAATAATCTTGTATTTAATATTTTTAGTATTAATTATTTATTTTTTTGTTTTGTGTGCGTTATATTTTTATAAAAAATGTGTTTTGTGGTTGACGTAGTTTCCCCTTTGAATTCACCAACTTTCATATTTTATTTTGGTTAAAAAAATAGTATTTTTTTAATTTCACATACGGGATTCCTGCAGAATATTTTAATAATTTTTTGGTAAGAATGGAATTTTTATATTCAAATAAAAATTCTAAAAGAAAGAATATATTTTTTGATACACTATGTCCACGGATGAACTTTACAATAGGAGAAATGGACCAAAAATTTAAATATTTAAGAAAGTTGTCTATGGAAACTGCTTTTGCTTTTTTAAAAAACAAGATTCACGTTGAGAAATTTGTTTTGTTTTGTACAGGGGCTCCGAAGACTACAAAAATCTGTAAATAGACTAAGACAAAACTAATTTTATTTTTACTAATTTAGCAAAATGTTAAATAAAAAGGTTTTTAGAATAAAATGAGGATCCCATATCTGAAATTTTACATAAAATAAATAAAATTTTGTTTTTAGGGTCATATTTTTTTAAATCATTTTTTTTTATCTTATATACGTAATTTACCTTAATTTAATACAACACAATAATTAGTGTCAAAGTTTGTCAAATAAATTTAAAAACGAAAATGTAAAATCGGGTAATAACATATGATATAAAAGAATAAAAAGATTTTGCTTATTTACTTATTGACATTTAAAAGTTAGCACATATGTTCTTACCCGACATTTTTTATTATATATTAAGTGAAATTTATTTATTTTTTTGAAGTCGGTTTAATTAAAAAAAAGTGTTTATATTTTGCTAACTAATTATTACTTTTAAATCGGTTAACATACACTATAAACACTACCAGTACCAGAGACCACAGTAAAAAGCACAATGACGTGTAATTTCATTGGTTTGAAACGTTACAGACGATCATAAAAAACTGTCACATTGGGGGAGTGTCATGGTTGGTTCTGGTTTGTTATTTATATTTTTATTTCTTAATAAAACGAATTAAAAAATAAGATTTAACTAACCAGAACTAACCCTGATCCCCCCTCCAATGTCAATCAATCAAATTACATGTACTGTAGTCTCTCTTTTAGTTCGGTGAAAAGGATAAATTTTAACCCAAGGTTGTTGATTCTGAGTGCACCCCTGATTTTTGAGCATATACCAGCCTAGAGGAAGCTTTGCCGAACGAACAACGTACGGCAGAGAGAATACAATAGGTCTAGTCTCTTTCTCTATCTTGCGATCTTAACGTGTTTTTTTATGGGACTACCGCGGAAGTGTGCTCTTTTAAATAAAAAAATAAATAAAATAGGTCCACAATTTACGGAGTAATCGCGTGACATACACACAAAAACTGATTTGATTTTTAGCAAAACCCTCCCTACTAGACTTACCTGTTACCGGTCCTTGAAGTACCGCAGTGTCAGGCGGAGTTCCTGCCTCTTGCAGCGCCAAAACAGTTGCTTCGTTAGCACCCGAAACTAATTGCCTTACATTGTTAGTCCACTTAGCTACAAAAAAATATATTATTTTGGAATATTTCTGGACAAAAAGCAAGTAGGTGCCTGTTCAGAGTGAGCAAAATTCCACGCTTTTAATAGGAAACTCGTGCTTCTGTATATTTTAAACCAAAACTGACTCCTATTTCCAAGGCTCAAATTTAAAGCCAAACCATAGTTTCCAAACTTACTGGTGAAAACCGCAATTTACTATCTTGCGTCGTTTACTTGTGACAGGGTATTTCTTAATTTATTGCGTTCTCTTTTACCGTTTGTAAGTTATTTATTTATAAATATTATTTAATTCTGTAAAAACATATTCGCAACATTTTTTTCATTTTTAAAATAAACATGTTAAAAATAAAAATGAATTAGGTCCATTTGTATTAAAATTAAATGTCCGTAAATGATACTGAACTTGGCAGCACATAGTCACCGGATCTAATTTCACTTGAAGATATGTAGCTTATTTTGCAGAGTATAAAACAGCACTTAATAAAAAAAAACAGTAGCTACAACCTATCAACAAGGTATCAAAAAAATAATGTTTAAAATGGTGGCGTCTTTACCCTAAAGGGTTGCTGCCATTATTGAATTAAGGGTGGCCCTACAAAATTGATAATAAATTACACGTATACAATGTCATCAGCGCCTGATTAAGGGTTCTGACCATAGATAACCTACATTTAGATCCGCAGTGGTAAGAAGCATTTTTCGGATTTTTACGACCTCGCGTAGTTGGTGCACGAACATGCACACTTAAAAGCCGTGGAAAAATACAAACACCGGCACCCCGTACCCTTCGTCCGCGGGCTGACCGTAACGCTCATTAGCTACAGTACTTCGAACAGAAAACCAGGGTAGTTTTCCAGTGACGAAAATTTTAAAGCATCACGCTCCAGGGCTTAAAGCTCTTGATCTGCTATAAAAGTTAGTCACTGGAACGCATCCTTGGACAAGGAAAAAGAGATTACTTTAAGGAATTTTAAAATTTCGTTGTTTTTAACCTTTCTTGGCTTTATAATAATAATCTCTTTTAATATCTAATTCCATTTTAAACAAATGCTTTCAAAAAATGCATCCTTAAACATAAAAAAATCACGTTGGTGGGGTTGGTGCATGAGGGGCAAGGGGAAAGAAAAACGAAGTAGTTCAGGTGCATAACACTTTCCGTCACTGGAACGCCATAAAGTAGAACGAAATGCTCCTGAGCTACTCGGGAGCGCTTTATTTGCGTCACTGGAAAGCCACTTTGGACGCCGTCAACAAATTCTTTCCTATAATGCGGATAGTTTGTTTGGGGCCGGATGCGTTTACCCTCAACTGGCTTGCGCACAAACCGGTTTTTTCGCCCATGAAATGTAACTTTTGTTTCGCGCAGGTTATACCATTGGCAATCCATCGAGATTAGTGGTTCTGACCGCCCTAGGCTAATTATGAGAATGCGGCTCCTTCAGGTGGAGTGGTTGCTATGAAAGGATCAAATGTAAATATAAGCTCAATACAGCCGAGAAAATTTCTGTTTAGTGCAGATCCAATAATGTCCGGTTTGCACAAATTTTCCAGATTGGCGAATATCAGAAAAACCGAATCAAAACCGGATTTGTGGCAACTCTAGCCAAACCTCGTAAACAACTGATAAAATGTGATATCTGATGGTTGCCTTTTAGGTTTGGACTACGCAAAATCTTTAACATTTTTAACTTTTCATTTCGTAGAAATTAACAATAATAGTATATTAGGCCATATGAATAATAAGAAGCAAATGCTTTTGTTTATGAGTAAATGGTATTGATCATAATATAGAATAAAGGATTTACTTCAAATGTATGATCATTTGCTTACAAGTGCAGTATTTACTTATAGAAAAGTGCTGCTGCTATTCAGTAGCTTCAATTTTCTATAAATAAATACTGCACTTGTAAGCAAATGCTCATACGTTTGAAGTAAATCCTTCTTTATTTTCTTTATTATGATCAATACCTTTTTCTTATAAGCAAAACCGTTTGCTTCTTTTTATTCATAATGGCCCATTATGGAACGAGCATGGAATATTACTCATTTCCCACGGGTAGGTATGATTTTTGCAGCATGAGTTGTAAGTCATACGAGGGCAAAATGAGTATTTCGTGCGAGTTACAGATTATTCTCTTTCTTGAACTATTGATACATACAGGGTGATTCAAAATTCGATCACCAAACCTAAGGGAGTGATTCTACTTGACAAAGTAAGGGTAAAGCTTCATGTGAGATTTTTTCAAAATGTTATTCGTTTTCGAGTTACAAGCCATCAAAGTTCAATTTTTATTTTGGTTTTTCGCCATATTGCATTTATTTTCAAACCAATCCAGTTGATACTTGGCACACAAATCGAGCTTGGCAGATTCTAAAATTTTAAAACAAAAGCACTTTTTTAAATACCGCCAGAGGGCACTTTACCTAAAACCTAAAATTTATTTACATCATAACTTTTTAGGTTTTGGGTAAAGCGCCCTCTGGCGGTATTTAAAAAAGTACTTTTGTCTTAAAGTTTTATGTATCTGCAAAGCTCGATTTGTGTGCCAAATATCAACTGGATTGGTTAAAAAATAAATGCAATATGGTGAAAACCAAAATAAAAATTGAACTTGACGGCTTGTAACTCGAAAACGAATAACATTTTGAAAAAAATATATAGAAGCTCTACCCTTATTTTGTCAAGTAGAATCACCTTCTTAAGTTTCGTGATCGATTTTTGAATCACCCTGTATATCAATGTAAAACATTTTAAAACGATAAATTTAATGTTCCCGATTTGTACCGGATAATATTTGTCAGTCATGACATACGCGATATTGTAGAGCCTACTGCAATTTCTTTTCAAATGTGATTGATTTTATTATTAGTTGACTTTACTCTATTAGATATTTTTATACTCATATGTGATTAAAATAATAGTGGCCTTGGCTAAAGTCATATTTAGAAAAGAAAATTGTTAAAAACATATAGAAATAATCGTATTTATGCACATTTAAAGCACCTTCTAACGCTGCTTAATATTTTTACACAAAGCTTTATATCTTTATATTTTACCTTCTGTACTTGCTGATGATCCTTGTAAATTCCATGTGGCAGCGCGACGCTGGGATACAGCCCCTAAAGCTGTCTTTAAGATTAAACAGCTGAGGAGACACAGCAAAAAGTAGGAGACTTTTGCCATTTTCCTAACGTATTGTTTTCTTTGGTATCTGTAAATATATGTGTTATGTGTTAAAAAATGTTAGGAAAATTCAAGAAGAGATTTTACATCGGGAAATATATAAAAAAATTATACAAACATGGGTCCGGAAATGCATTGTTTTCCAGATACAGAATGTAAACTTTAAAGAAAAATCGTTTGTTAATATATTTAATGCCCGACTGGTATAATATTTGACGAATAATAATATTATGTCAAAGTCAGTTAAATACGAAATATTATATAAAATTATAATTATTTAAAGAAAAAATTGTTATTCTTTAATTTTTTATCAAAAAATCGATCGAATAAAACAAATAAACGCGATTGATGGATTGAATTGAAACATTGTGGGATTTTCGTAGGCATATTGAACTGTAAAAGGCATACTTCATATTACTGGTTTTCTCGATATATTCAATTCAGCGCCTGATTATCCCAAAAACCACAAAAAGTCCCTTTTTTCTTCTCAAAAAACCATAGCTGATTTTTGTGGAGTGTTTATTTAAGATTTTAAAACCCTCCTTAATTTTTTGTGCAATCAGCGGTTGTTGAGATATTGATGGTTAAAGACAAAAAGGTCTTTTTCGTGTAAAGTTCAATATCTCAGCGAGAAGTGGTCATATCAAACTTTCAAACAAAGAAAATTAAAGAATAACTTATTCAATCCATATAGTGGTTAAGTTGGATTTTTGTAAATGTTTTTAGAACAAAGAAAAAAAACGAAAAAATTCAAAAATATTTTTTCGGTATTCATTAGGAGTTTGAGTGGTAGACGTTGCTTGAAAAATGTTTTTACTGTAAAATCTTAAAACAAGAAACTTTAAGCTTTTAAATGATTTTTTAAAAATTTCAATACGATAATTTTTAAGCGAAATAAAGCACATTTAAAAAACGTCAATAAATTGGAAGTTTTTTTTGTATTCTTTAATTTTTTCCGCTAGTATATAATAATTAAACGTTAATTGCAATTGGAAACATAATTCCATAATAATAATTTTCGATATTTGCAAAAATACAGTTATCTACATTACTCTTGAGCAAAAATTACATTTTTGGCTAAACCTCGTAGATGACCAATTCAATTTGATATGATGGTTGCTTTTTAGGTTTTGAATTATGTAGATCGATTGACATTTTATTATACGTATATAAATAAAGGAATTTTTGGGGATGCTTCCTTAAAATGTGGTAGAAACAAATTTTCTACAATAAACTCATATACTTTAAAGCCTTTGTATCGCCTCAACAGTGCACTAGTGCACAACAGTGGTAAATAAAAATGTTTACTATTCCAAATACTTCTTTATTTTTCTGACATACAATTATCACCAATTTTTTTAAGAAAATTGCAATGTTAATAAATGAAATAATGGGGTGTACTCATGAAAAGCGGGTCACACGGTATATCCTAAACTTTTTATAAACATTATTTAACCTTAATCAATATTTATGTATCAAACGTACTTACAGTTTATCGGTCTTTGTAAATTTTAGCTTATTTTTCTTTGCGAAGCAGACAAAGTTATAAATTTCGAAAATATTTTTGTTTTATTATCTTAATTACGGTAATGTGGTGGCAGGTTATCGCTGGGAAAATTTATTTGTAGCGAAATGTTGGAATATCCATTAACCATGAATACATATCAAAAATTAAAATAAATTATTTATCAATTTTTTTTGGTAAATAAAGAAAAACTGCTACTTGCTTGGCAAGAAATTAACCGAAAAATTAATATAATCAAAAAATATATGAAAAATTATGTACATAGTATACCTATATGGGATAAATCTAGTATTGATTATATGATTATATCCTAAAAGTTTTGAAAAAATTGCTGGACAAAATGCATTTAGATTGTCTACACAAAGCGGCTGACTGACTTTGTAATAAGAGAGTCAAAAAACTTTGGTAGCTCTAGAAGACTTATATTTTGTTTGGAAAATGAAAAATAATAAATAATAATTTGACATGTCAAAAATGTCACTATCGTCATCATTATAGTATAACATGTTAGCTTCTTCGCTGTCGTTGGTTTTATCTTGGTTAACTTAAATGTCATTTTGATAACGGTTATTACAGAGAATTGGCAACATGTGCTACGACAAACAAAAACTAGTTCATGCCGGCCGCAAGAACAAACTTCTGTTAGTTTGTCCACATAACACCCACCTTATGTGAGTTTGTCTACCGCTAATGGACATACGGTATGTCCAAGAAATTTTTATCATTTAATCGACATAGGCATTAGTGTATTTAGAATGTTTTTGTGGCAAAACATTGTAGAAGTATATATCTGGTTTGCAATGCAAACTTTAGTTAAAAATTTGAAAAAATGGACATGCATATAGGAAGTCGGCTCCTTAATTTATTGGGAAACAGAGAAGACTTTGTATTTTGTGCAAAAATGCACGAAATACAAAGTCTCCTTTGTTTCCCTGTCTACCTACGTGCATGCAGCCATTCCAGTTTTATTTTATCCTTAATTTATTGTTA